>JALBCY010000372.1:0-97765 GCA_023079485.1 Archilochus colubris | reverse complement strand
GAGCGCTGCAGCAATGCTGAGGGTTTCTGATAACCAAGAACACTCCTCAGAGGAGATGGCAAGAGCTTTAAAAAAAGAAAAAACAAAACCCAAAAAACACCTTTAAAGCTCCATTTTGTTTTGAGGTTTCCTTTACACAGAGAGAACTGTAGCTGGGAAGGCTTTGGATCATCAGTTCTGTAATATAAAATGTCCACTCTAGGACTTGTCCCTATACACACCATTCCCATAAAGCCCCTTTTTTAGAACTGGACTGACTCGTTGGCATCCAGTGAAGAGAGTCCCAGCTCTTCCTGACACAGATATCAAAAACCAGACCTGCAGCCATGGGCTTTAAGGAAGACCTCCTAGAAAAGTGCATGTGTAAAGGATGGAGATATGGCTGGGAAAAAGGGTCTCATTTTTCAGGGAACTGTATCCTAAATTATTGTGTTTCCTCCTCAAACAGCTCTCTAAGCCTTTTAAAAGCAGCAGATGTCCAACAGCAGCTCCATCAGGCAGTTCCTCCTCCTGGCATTTGCAGACAGGCGGGAGCTGCAGCTCTTGCACTTCTGGCTCTTCCTGGGCATCTACCTGGCTGCCCTCCTGGGCAACGGCCTCATCATCACCACCATCGCCTGTGACCACCACCTCCACACCCCCATGTACTTCTTCCTCCTCAACCTCTCCCTCCTCGACCTGGGATCCATCTCCACCACTCTGCCCAAAGCCATGGCCAATTCCCTCTGGGACAACACGGACATCTCCTACAAGGGATGTGACGCACAGGTCTTGTTCTTTTTCTTCTTCATGACAGAAGAGTACTTTCTCCTGACCATCATGTCCTACGACCGCTACGTGGCCATCTGCAAACCCCTGCACTACGGGACCCTCCTGGGCAGCAGAGCTTGTGTCCACATGGCAGCAGCTGCGTGGGGCACTGGGTTTCTCAATGCTCTGCTGCACACAGCCAATACATTTTCCCTGCCCCTCTGCCAGGGCAATGCCCTGGACCAGTTCTTCTGTGAAATCCCCCAGATCCTCAAGCTCTCCTGCTCACACTCCTACCTCAGGGAATTTTGGTTTTCTGTGGTCAGTTCTTTCTTGGCTTTTGGCTGTTTTGTTTTCATTGTGGTGTCATACGTGGAGAACTTCAGGGCTGTGCTGAGGATCCCTTCTGAGCAGGGAAGGCACAAAGCCTTTTCCACGTGCCTCCCTCACCTGGCTGTGGTCTCCCTGTTCATCAGCACAGCAGCTTTTGCCTACCTGAAGCCCCCCTCCATTTCTTCTCCATCCCTGGACCTGGTGGTGTCATTTCTGTACTCAGTGGTTCCTCCAGTAGTGAACCCCCTCATCTACAGCATGAGGAACCAGGAGCTCAAGGGTTCTCTGAGGAAGCTGATGACTGATATTTTTCAGCAGCTATAGAGTGCCTGACTACATCTGCAACTGGATGTAGGTGTATGCCATGAACTGTCAAGTCTTTCCTTTCCTTTTTTTTTTTTTTTTTCTTTTTTCGCTATTGTATGCTCCTATTTTAAAGAAATGTCAGCATTCATCCCCTCCCCATTTTTCACCCATATTGTGTTTTACAGATACTTAATGTTTGTGGGGCGTGACTTGTATTAATTAAACAAATTAATCTTCAATGGTTTATTTTTCTCTGATACCCATCCTAAGTGCAGCAGGAATGTATGGGAAGGAAAAGTGATGTCATTATTCATCCCTCCTACTTTACTATGCACCCGCCTTCTGTGATCAAGAAACTTTGTGTAAATGGAGGGATTCCACTAAATGTAAGCGAAATAAATGAACCTTCCCCATTTTTTTTCTCTGATTTCTCTGGTCAGTTTTTCAGGAATGAATGGGAAGTGAAAGCCCTTCCCTGGCAGCCACAGCCCTGGGAAGGCTGCTCTGTGCCTGGAGCAGTCAGAGCTCTTGAGGAGCACAAGGGCCAGGGCTGTTGTGCTGGGCTGGGTAGAGGGGATGGTCCTGAGGGGCTGCAGAGCTCTGCGGATCTCCTGGAGAGGAGAGCAGGGGACACAGGGTGCCTCCTGCTCCTTTTGCCATGCATGGTCACCCATCTGGGGCTCTGAGCTCTCTCTGCCCCCCAGGAGCTGCTGTGCCCTTCAGAGGGGCTGGGGCTGTGGTGGGACTGCCCAGAGCAGCCTGGAGTGGGCACTGGTGTGGGGCCAGCAGCAACTGTGCTGTGCTGGGAGAGAGAAGAGAGAAGGTGGGAGAGCCTGGAGGGAGCTGTTCTGGGCTGGCAAGTGAAACCCTGGCAGAGAAAGCCATGGGTGTGTAACTGGCCCTGCATGTCCATACAGTCCCAGAAAATGCTTGACAGATCCTCTGATACCACTGACTGGTACAGAGTGAAAGGACTGAGGGTCACATTATCACTTAGAGGAGCAATTCTTTCTCTAGGAAAGAAACAAAAGAGGCCTAACAAATTCAGACAAACAAACAGGGATAAGAGAAATATCCTGGGGCATTCCAAAATCCCCAGCCCAGAGCAAGACTGAGTAGAGGGATGGGATCAGGAGCATCCATCCCAGACTCTGAGGCACACACTCTTCTCAGACCACATCATTTTATGTCTGTCCGTGAATTTTACCCATTCCAGAAAACTTCAGACTGTACCATGGGGAAGTTTCCACAAAGGTGGTATGGGCAGTCCTTTCGGAGTGATCATGAGAAATACAAATCTGGTCTCTCACATCCCTTCACACCCAGACAGTTCTATGACTTTATGATGGAACTTCTCTTGGTAGTCCAAAACCATCAGAAAGGAAACCTTGGAAGGTTCAAACTGTAGGGAAAGAACAAGAAGTCTTACCCCCACGGTATCCTTATGTTAGAGGTTTACCTAGAAGGGTTCTGGATCTGCCCAGGATTTTGTTTTCAAGGCAAAGCCAGTGAGATTAGAGAGACACCAGAGAAGGCCTGGAAATGCTGGGGTGAGAGTTAGGTGGGAAAGCAGGAAGGGTGACAACAGCCTGAAGGGAAGGAGCTGCAGGCATGGACAGTGTAGGACAGCTTGCAGGAGAGGTGGCCAAGGGCTCTGTCAAGGAGTGAGGTCATTGTCCCCTTGGCCATAGCAGTGTCCTGGGCCACCAAGGCTGGGGAGAGGAAACTTTCTCTTGAGGCTCTCAGGATCTGCCTTCCCATGGCCTGGGGTCAAGGCTTGGCCGTTCTGCTGCATCCAACAAAGCAAAGGGTTTTCTCAGCATTACAGCCACCAGAACAGGGCCTTTGCCTCCTGCAACCATGGCCTCCAGGGATCTGCTCTAACGAGGCCATGGGGAGGCTCTGGCAGGCTCAGGGGGGCCCATCAGTGTGTGAAGGTATTTTGAGTTTTGCTTGTGACTTTTTATCAGAGATGTTTTTCATTCTTCTCAACATATCTGAAGTTCATTTAATGAGCTTCAAAAGCCCAAAGGAGCTCTTTATCTTCCGTTTTTTCCTTCAAGTCTTCAAGACCTGCAGAGCTCCTTGGAGTTTTTAATTTTGTTCCTGGTGGATATCAGGATGAAGATTTCAAAATGCACTTTTGCACTGATATTTGAAAGGAAATATTTCATTATTTTGTACTTCAGAGGAGAGGTTCTAGCAGCATTCTCCAGGTGATAATGTCCCAGAGGGTCTCCTCAGGAGGTTTGCATCAGAAGGAGAAGCAGTTCCTTGAGGTCTGACCCTGGATGGACACCCTTGCTCCTGACCTCCCCAGCCCCACCACTGCTCTCCTTGGCCCCTGGGACTTGCATCACTTCTCCTCCCAGCAGACTTCTCCCCTGGTCTCTGCAGCTGGATGGTTCAGCTCCTTTGCACCAGCTCTCCCCTCTTTTCCTTAGAGAACTGCTGCACACAGGCACAGCAGGGGTTTTCCTCTTTGCAAACAAAGTAAAGCAAAGCATGACAAATTTTCATAGTCAATCAAACACACTCTTAAACCATATGCTAAGTGTGAGCTGCCCCTCATGAGGTCACCTTTCTACAAGGGATAATCTTATGAGAAATCCTTTACTACTTCCAGGGCCTAAAGGGTCCCCACTGCTCCTTTGCTATCACAGCTCTGAAGATTGAATACAGAATAGCTTCACACTTTGCTTGGCCTTTCAGATAAATCCTTTGTAGCCGGGTTGATGAAAACTAAAAACCAGCAGGTGCCAATTGCTACTTCAGTACTGTATCAACAACAATATCACACCAACAGGGATGCTGTGATCCCCATTCACAACCTGATCTGGCAGCTAGAGAGGCAAGGAGTGGTCAGCAGGACTCACTTACCCTTCACTCATCCTCTATGGCCATTGCCAATGCCTATGGAAGAATGGAGGCATCATGGAGATTACCACGTACCTTCAGATCAAGCTACAGAGGACATGGAAACAACCAATGAGCAGATAAGGCTGCTCAAGTGTTCCAAAGAGATCTGGACTGGGACCATAGAGGTGAACTGGTTTTAGCTAGATGGGGCCATGACACTTCAGGTCATCAAGGCAGGGGTGGAACATACTGATGGGCTCGTGAGGGAGGGGGGGATTGAACTTTGGACACTATTGTGCAGTTATCCACCATTGTGACATATGTGCTGCAATTAAGCAGGCTAAAAGGATGAAACCTCTGTGGTATGAAGGGAGATGGTCAGAATATAGGTATGGGGAGGCCCTGCACATTGACAGTGTCACACTGCCTCAGACCTGCCAGGGTAAGCCCTGTGTGCTGACAATGGTGGAGGCAAGTACAGGATGGCTGGAAACATATCCTGTGCCTCATGACACAGCCCAGAACACCATCCTGGGCCTAGAGAAACAAGTCTTGTGGAGACATGGTACACCAGAAAGAACTGAGTCAGATAATGGAACTCATTTCAAAACAGTCTTATAAGCAACTGGGCCAAAGAACATGATATTGAGTAGGGATACCATATCCCCTATCATGCACCAGCCCCAGGGAAAATTGAAAGGTAAAACAGATTGCTAAATAATAACTTAAAGACAGTTGGTGGTGGAACCTTAAAAAACAGGGACAAGCACTTGGCACAAGCCACCTTATTGGTTAACACCAGGGGTTCCATCATCAATCCACCTGGTCCTGCTCAGCCAGGCATTCCACACACAGCAGACTGGGACAAAGTGCCTGTGGTGCATGAAAAGAATCTGCTGGGGAAAACTGGATTTTTCCTGCCTTGGGCAAAGGCAAACCCATTCGTGGGGTTGCTTTTGCTCAAGGGTCTGGACACACTTGGTGGGTGATGGTGGAAGATGGAGAAGCACAATGTGTACCAGAAGGGAATCTAACAGTGGGTGAGAATATACAATTTTTATTGGCTAGCTCAATCAGTAGAGCATGGATTTTGGGAGTCGTGAATTCATGCCCCACATCAATTGCTGTTATGTGAATTGTTGCATAAACTAACAGTGTTCTGTGAGTGTTTTTCAGGATAATGTTGTGGTGATGAAACCAGAACTGGGTTCATTCACTGGCATCCAGTAACTTCCTCAAAGTTAACGTCTGCAACCTGTAACTTGTGGACCATGGACATGAACTGCTGCAATCATTTCTTGCTTTAAGACTCTGCTACAATAGATGAACATCTGCAATCATAAACTAAATTACCTTAGTGGGCTTTAGTATATATAGAGAGAAATAATTTGTGTAGAGGTGTATTTAGGGAGAAGTGATGGTAATGACGAGCATGACAAAAATGGTATGGAGTAAGGGGTTAATGTCCTTGTTTGGGCCAAGATAAAGCTAATGTTCTGTCTTGTAATTTTGCTTTCAGTTCAGTCTCTTGCAAGTATTTGCACTTGCTGAAATGAACAGCAAGTTTCTCAGACATTGTCTGCTCCTAGGACTGATAACACTCAATGTTTATAGTTACTGATAGAGAATGCTCTGCAGAGCCAAGGGTCTCAGCTGAAAACTGAAACTTCTCCATCAGCTCTTTTTCCATCCTCTCCAGTCACTGTGCTGGAAACTGTTTTATGCCCACGTCAGGGTGGGAAAAAGAGAGGGGGTTTTCAGGACGGGGTCCCAACCACAAAGCACCCAAAGGATTCTCCAATCTTTGTAGCCCACCAGCCATGAGGGATTGCTCCATTGCACATTTGTATAACTTTATTGAATATCTTATTAATAAAAAACAACCCCCAAATGGTATCAAACTTCAGGCTAGTGTACCTCCACCCAGTTTTGCAGCCACAATCATCTGGACACTGAAGTGTAAAGTCTAATTTCTGCATCTAAATCTCCTTAAAAGGGCATCTTAGAGGAAAAGGTTTCTTTTCACTTCAAAATGACCCAATCCCAAATTTTTGGTCCTGTTTTCTTTCCAAGCCCTACTTCAAAGTCACACTAAAATGCTCCATAGGTGTGTTCCTGAATTAAGAAAAAAAGAAATAGACCCGGTTACATTCAGACCCCTCAAGGTCACAGGTGATCTTGACCACGCCCCTTCATTTCTGGTGATGGCTGAGGTGGGTCTGGTGATGAGAGATGAGATCATAGCTCTGGAAAAAACTCTTCCCACACTGGGAGCAGCTTTAGGGTTGTTCACCCCTATGGAGTCGCTGATGTCTCAGCAAGTAGGAGCTTTGCCTGAAGCTCTTGGAGCAGTGGGAACACGAGTAGGGTTTCTCTCTTGTGTGGATGAGACGATGCCAGATGAGATCAGAGCTCCTGGCAAATCTCTTCCCACAGTCAGGACACTTGTTGGGACGTTCACCCGTATGGATCCGTAGGTGATAGGAGAGACCGGAGCTGGCTCTGAAGCCCTTCCCACACTGGGGACACGTGTAGGGCTTTTCCTCAGTGTGGACATGTTGGTGATTAATCCAAGAGGTGCTATTGCTGAGGGCTTTCCCACAGTGAGTACAGGGATACAACTTCTCTCCTGTATGGATGCGGTGATGACGTGATAAAGAGGAATTCTGGGTAAACTCCTTCCCACACTCCAGACACTTATAGGGTCTCTCTCCAGTGTGGATGCGGTGATGCTGTGATAAATCAGAACTCTGGGAAAACCCCTTCCCATACTTAGAAGATTTAAAGGGTTTCCCACCTGTGTGGATGCAGTGATGCCGTGATATATCAGAACTCTGGGAAAACTCCTTCCCACACTCCAGACACTTATAGGGTCTCTCACCCTTGTGGATGCGGCAATGCTGTGATAAATGGGAACTCTGGGAAAACTCCTTCCCACACTCGGAACATTTAAAGGGTTTCTCACCCGTATGGATCTGTTGATGCTGGATAAAAGCTGATCTACTGCTAAAACCTTTTCCACAGTCAGGGCAGGTGTAGGACATTGTGCCTGTGGTATGGTGTCACCGTTGGACCAGATCCGAGCTGTGGCTAAACCATCTCCTGCAATCAGGACGTCTCTGGGGTCTCTCACCCTGATGGATTTTCTGATGGTAGAGATGGGCTGAGCAGATCCTAAACCTTCTCCTGCGTTCTTCGCTGATGTCAAACTTTTCTCCTGCATGGATTTCAATTATTTTCAAAAATACACTTATACCAAAATCTTTCCTATCCTTACGACACCCAGGGAGGTTTTTGCCCCAATGGAGTCATCTGGTGTTTTAGAAGCCATAGTATAGTGACAAAATAGGCGGTGCTTTTTTTTTTCCTTTTGGTGGCAGCCAAAACCTACATCGAACATACTGTAGGTGAAAATGGAGTGCAAGGTGGAATAGGGAGGTTACCCGTAGAGTTGGACACCCACTGATCATCCTTTACTTCATCTTTAGGAGCTACACTGGCAGCTATAACCCTTAGAGGGCATCAGGTGGGACAGGGGTGCTGGGGTTTTAAGCTACTCCTTGCTTGAGTTGGGATCACCTCATTGCACTTACACTCCAAGAGATGATTTAGGGCTCTCGTATTTTTGTCAACAATCTCTGGTGTGATTAAGGGGTCAATGCATCCCACCCAACCACTGGACTATGACTTGAGGTCGCTTATTATGGTACCAAATTCCCACCATGACCTGGGTGTTGCACCATCACACCCACATGCAGGATGAGCCGCCATTCACTGTGATGAGTTGGGGTCTCCTGAGATGTTTTGGGTATCCCCGACTGTGGCTCCTGAGCCCTGGGGTTATCAAGTCCTCTGGAAGTATTCCGGACTTACCATTCTTATCCCTGGCTCCAGGGTGAATTGACGGCCCCCACTTACAGCCAACAAACCCTCGAGATGACTTGGGGATCCCCTATCACAGCTCTGCCCACCAGAATGCTTTGGGGTCCCTCAAATTACTTGAAGAGAGAAAAAATCCCAGTTCCTCCACCCTCCAGAAGAGTTGGGGGTTCGCCAATCCCACCACCTTCACCCCAGAGATAAGTTTAGTTCCCCTCTCTCACCCATCCCCCTCCCTCCCCATCTTGTGCTTCTCGCCTCCAGTTTGGGCAGTACTGGGATAACCACCCCCCTCCCATCATCTCCCATCACCTACCAGTACCTGCAGGGGGGGCACAGCCCAGGCTGGTGTGGAGGGGGGGGGGGTCGATGCTCTGGCGATCACCAGTTGGGGGGTCCCGGCTGCGGGCTGGGGGTGTGGGTGCAGCCCTGGGGTGGCAAAGCAAAACCTCCTGGGAGCTGCAGTGCGATCGCAGGAAGCAGCAGGGGGAGGAAGAAAATGTGGGGAGGGGCCTCGGGGGGGAGGGACTCAATCCGGGGGTGAGTTTGGAAGATGGCAGGCGAGGGGACACAAGGGTTGTGTCCTGGGAGGGGTTGGGGACATCAGGCTTGTGGCATGGGCAGGGGCAGGGGACACATCACAGATGGGTGGTGCTGACCCAACCTCAACACAAAGCCTGCAGGAACTGGAGGTAAGAGGCTGTTAATTCACTGCTTTCAGGTGTAAACTCAGGGGAACAATGACCAACCCTGGTCAGGGTTACTGCCCTTAAGGTTCTTCTTCTCACTTTATTTCCATTTCACTCTCAGCTTGTTTCTGATCCTGGCACAGAATTCATTCTGAAATAATTTTTTCTGTTCACAGCACCTTGAGTTTTGGGAGGCTGCAGAGTCCAACTCTGCAGTCCCATAAAACAAGAGAGATCAGAGGCATTGGGTTGTGGTGCCAGGACTGGAACTAGTGATCATCTGACACCCCCTTTATCATTTCCAAGGGTTGCATATTTTATCACAGAATTATCAAATCAGGAGGGATTAGGAGGGACTTTTGACAAGGGCTTGGAGTGACCAGAAAAGGAGGGAAATGGTTTCATATTTGAAGAAGGGTGATTGATTTGAGATATGAGGAAGAAATTCTTTGCTGTGAGGAAGATGCCCAGGTTGCCCAGAGATTCAACACCAGGGGTAATGTGGTTGGATGAGCATCCTGGTCAAGAGGGAGATATCCCTGCCCATGCAGGGGGTTGGAGCTAGATGATCTTCAACGTCCTCTAAAGTACAAATCATTCTGTGATTTGTGGCTCTACAAGCACAAAAGTGATGGTTATGGGATGTGTAAAATACCCCCATGAATCTGGGATTTGTTGTTGAAAGAAAAGGGTTAAGCCACAAATGGTATTCCAAGTTTAAAAACCTGAAGGGCTGGTGTAAAGGGGGTGGGGAGGAGGGAATGGGAGGACACACTTCCTGACCTGATCACAAAACAAAGACCCCAGGAGCCTGGAGATAAGAAACTGTTGAGTCAGTGCTTTCAGGTGTAAATCAGGAGTACAATGAACAAGGAAGCCTTTACTGCCCTGAAGGTTCTTCTTCGTCTTTGGTGTGCATAGCAAACCCTAATGTCTTCTCAAAAGGTCTTCAGGGTTTGGGGAAATGTCTCCTAGCATCTTTTCTGAGCAGATCTTAATAAACCAAAAATCTCTGCTCTGGGTGGGATTTGGTTTATGAATCAGGAGACAACTGACAGAAGCCTGACTGCAGGCTGCTGGAGGCATCCTGTCTCATGACTTTTGGTGTTTCCTACATAGGTTTCAGGAGAGCTCATGAAGCAAGGCAAGGAGCTCATGAAGACAGGCAAGGAGCAGTAACACACCTCTGAAGAGCTGTGCCAGCTCCTGGAGTCTACAGCCAGGCAGAAACTCCCGTGCCACATGCTCCCCTGGCTCCCTGGCAGCAGGACTGAGTGGCCACCAGAAACTCTGCCTGAGTAGAACCAGGGGGGTTTGGGGAGAAAAGTTTCAGAATCAGCTCCTCAGACACCCAGAGCTTTTGCCAGCTGTGCTACTCAAGCATTTCCAGCACACCCAGTCCAAACACAGCTCTCCCAGCAGCCACAGTGCCTCTGCCATCAACATCTTCAAGTAGGGGAAAGGAACCGCTCGGAGAGCTGCAGGGCAGAGGAGAGGGGCAGCTGAGAGCAGTCCCTGAGAGGAGAGCAGTGCTGGAGCAGAGACACCTTCCCCTCTGGGGAAAGGAGAGAGGAGAAGGGAGAGAGACTGAGGGGCTGAAAACTCAACTGCACAGCTGGCATGGAACAGCCCTGCTGGAAAGGAAAAGAAGGAAATCAAACACAGAGAGACAAAAGCCATCTCACCTTCCTGCCCCTTGCCCCAGACATCCTCACGTTGCTCAAATGGGACTTTTTTCTAAAATTTTATGTGTTTCACTTAATAACTGATATTATCCTGGTGCAGGGTGCTCCAGGGCTGCAGATCCACATCTGCCCCTCCGTGCTCCTCCATGGGCTGCAGGGGACAGCTGCCCTCCCCCACAGCCTGCAGGGGAACTGCTGTTCTGGCCCTTCCTTCAGTCACTGACCTTCAGGTCTTGTGGAGGGCTGGCAGCAGGCTTCCACCTCCTTCTCCAGGGACATCTCCACCATTTTCTGCCACAGACATTCCATGGTCACCCAGGGCAGCTGCTGACTCCTGAGGGAGGTGCTCTCCTAGATATGGGCACCCCAGGTCTCCACACCCCTTAAATACCCTCAGGGTCACCATGGAAACCCCCATAACAGTGGTGTCCAGGCACCAGACCCTGCATCACAAAGCCCTGGTGGTGGCTGTGGAGATGCCCAGATCTGGAACTGGCTGGGACTGTGTCACAGAACAATGGAATCATGGAATGGGCTGGGTTGGAAGGGTTCAAGATCATCTAGTTCCAACCAAACCCATACCATGATTCCACTCAACTGAAGCCCCTGTCCCCATGGAACTCCCTTCTTAAACTCATTCACAGCATAAGCCCCAGTCAGAGTTGGTGGACAGACAGCTGAGTATCAGCCAGCTGTGTGCCCGGGTGGTCAAGAAGGCCACCAACATCCTAGATTATATCAGGAATAGCATGGCCAGCAGGAGTAGGGAAGTGATCGTGCCCATGGATAAAGACAGGCAACAGTGCTGGTACAAGTGCGTGACACTGAGGCACTGTCACATCCTTTCAGGAGGACTTTTGGGTTACTGATGGCACTGTGACCCTCATCATCTCGTGAACTTCTCACCCACCACATCACCCACCTCTTCAATCGAGACATCCCCAGTCTGGCTACAACAGGACAATGGCAGAGCATGGCAAAGGGCTTGCTAAAGGCCAGGTGCACCCCATGCCTTTCTGTCCCCTGCCCACTCTGCTTCAGCAATCCCCTCTTCGTTCTTCACCTGCCTGCAGCAGGATGGACCCCATCACTGTCCCAGGGACTGAGGTCATAGAATCATGGAATCCTAGAATGTTAGGTGTTGGAAGGGACCTCTAGAGATCATCCAGTCCAACCCCTCTGCCAAAGCAGGATCACCCAGGGCAGGCCACACAGGAACACACCCAGGGATGTGTTGTAAATCTCTACAAAAGGAGACTCCACAACCTCTCTGTGCAGCCTGTTCCAGTGTTCCAACAGCCTCACAGACAAGAAGATTGCCTCATGTTGAGGTGGAATTTCCTATGTTCCAGTCCAAACCCACTCCTTGCACTGAAAAGGGATTGGCCTCTTCCTTTTGACACCCACCCCTCAGATATTTATAAACATTCATAACATCCCCTCCTCAGCCTTGATTTCTAAAAGCTAAAAAGCTCTAACTCGGAACTTTGACCACCTCAGTTACCAAGGAGAGTGCCCATATTTATCCCAAGATGGGGTTTGGAGGCCCCAAGCCCATGGCCAGTCTGAAGAAGTTGATGATGGGTCAAGGCTCAGTGCTGTGGAGATTGTGAGCAGTAGAGCAGTATCCTGGGAGTGCCTGAAAGGTGGGTTTGGAAATGGTGGAGCTTTTCTTCCCAGTGAGAAACAGCTTGGGCAAGAAAGAATGGCCCAAACGAGAGCTGGGGATGCCTGGAGTAGAGAGCAAAAGAAAGAAATGTCACTGCAAGGGCCATGCTGGGGAACATCACATCCCCTGATGGAGCCTGGATCAGCCCAAGGCTCTGTGTGCAAAGGAAGAGGCAGGGAGGACACAGAGATGTCAGGAGAGGAAGGGGACAGCAAGGTGGGGCAGGTGGGTGAAGGAGCAGAGCCTACAGAACAAGAGGCACAGGGGATGGGGCAGCCCAGGACAGACTGTGCTGGAGAGGAGAGAGGGAAAAGCTGTGGAAAAGCTGGAGGCACACTTGGCAGAGCCAAGCTCTCCATGCCTTTGCTGATGGCTCTTGTCTCTGTCCCTGATGGCCATGGGGAGAGAAGTGGAGCTTCCAGCAGCACTGGGGCTCAGGGCCTCCTTGTCCATGTGCAGGAGGCCGGGAGGTGCCGTGCCATAGTCCTGCCCTTGGCATTGCCCATCTCCACAGGCCAGTGCTGCCAGGAGAGCCCTGAGGGCTGAGGCAGGGACAGGATCTCCCTCCCTTGCGAGGGGCTGGGGCTCAGGGCTGGCACCTCTGGGGAATGGGCTCAGGGCTAGGCCCTTCGCAGTCCTGACACACAGCCAGGCTTCCTCAGCACCAGAGCCACCTGCACCTTCCTTTTCCCCACCTGCCATCACTGCCTCCTGCTTCCTGCTCCCCCCACACCCTGCAGGGGACGCTGCTTTCTCAGGGCTGTCCCTCAGGGGGACCCAGGCACATGCCAAGAAACTTTGGAAACTTTGGACTCTGCCTTGGACTTTCTTGGGGAGAAAGAAGCTTCTGCTGCTTCCTCTCCTTCCCTCTTGAGCAATTGTCATGGGCTCAGCATCAACCCCCCCGAGGGCTCATTACAGCTCTGAGCTGGGCTCCTGTGATAGAGGGAGCTGCTGGCAAGTAGGCAGTGCTGCAGAGAGAGCTCTGGGCAGGAGCAGCTCCTCTGAAGACCGTAGCAGGGCTGAGGACACTGCCAGGGTATCTGGGGGAGATGAGCAAGGCAGAGAGAGCTTCAAGTGGGTGAAGATGGAGGGGATGAGTGGAGGCTCAGTGGAGGAGAACCTTCCTAGCTTCTGACATGGTAAGTGTCTGGTGCAGGGCAGTGAAGCTGGTGCAGTTCCTGGAGGCATCTCCTAAAGCTGCAGAGCCAGAGCTGCTGGGAGCTGGAAGGGGGGAAGGGGCTGGAGGTGGAAGGGGAATTGTGAAGAGGAGTGAGGGGGTGTGTGCAGGCAGGGGTGCCCGGGTCTGTCCTTCAGAGCAGGGTCCTGCAGCCCAGGGGCTGTGTGCTGGGGCAGGGACTCTGCTGCCTGCCTGCCTGCCTGCCAGGGGCAGCTCTCAGCCTGCCCGGGGAGCTCCCTGGTGCTGGCAGAAGCTGTGGCTGGCAGGAGACAGGGAACACAGGGCATTCTCCTGGTGCTGGTGAGAGAGGGATGAATTGCTCAGGGCTGCTCACAGCTCCAGCTGATGCCCAGAATATTTCTGAGGGAACTTTTCAGGAGTCCCTTCAGGGCAGGGCTTTCCTGCTCCTGGCTGGGCTCTCCTCAGGCTCTGATTCCACTTGTCTCTCCAGGGCATGGAAAGCTCTTTCTGCACTCTGCAGAAGGCACAGAGACCCCAGTTCTCCCCAACCCTTTTCTGAGCTGCTCCTGAGCCCCTGTACACCCAGAGATTCCCCTGGACAGGTCCTGCTGCTGCCAAGGAGGGGTCCGCAGGGCAGAGCTGAGAACTCAGGGGGTGGGATGGGGGCTGTGAGCACTGACAGGGAGGAGAGCTGGGGACAGAGAAAGAGCTGCAGGCAGCAGAGATGGGCAGGGATGGAGAGGGAGCTGCTGCCTGGAAGATGATGGCAGGGGGGATTCCTGCACCTCCCAGTCATCCCCTGCAGAGCTGCTGCCCTCCCTAGAGCTTAACCCTGCTCTCTGTCACACAGCACAGTTCCCCAGCCCTTCAGATCTTGGGCACTGAATTCTGAGCATCCTTCCAGCAACCCTTCGCACCAGAGAGGAGAAGTGCTGGAGTCTCTGCCTGTGTCTCCCTGTCCCGACTCTCTTGGTAGCAGAACTTTGGCAGGTTCCCCTCTTGCCCCTGCTGCTGCTGCCCTTACTTTTCCGTTTCTTTTTGCTGGGTTGGGGGAGCATTTTGGATACCTCATTTAAGGTTCTTGTCCTCTTTGTGCAGCTGAGAGCAGGACTGATGGACAGAGCAGCTGTCCTCACTCTGCACTAAGGGACAGTCCCTCTGCCTCTCAGCATCCTTAAGGTTTCGCCTGCAGAGCAGCAGAAATACCAGGGGCTTCTGCATTAAAATTCTCTTCATGTGTGTGGGAGAAAATGGACCAGACCAATCCGTTCAGAATCCTTTCAGCTCTGCTCTGCAGGTTGTATATTGAGGGTGACAATGCTGAAAAGCTATTTATTATCAAGAATAGATTTAATCTGTGATCCCCCCTCCTACTTTTTACCAGTTGGTGTACGGCAGCACGTACCCCACCCACTCCTTTATGGACATGAAACAAGGATAAGCCAGGGTGTTTAAAAGGGGCATGCCAAAGTTTTTCATGAAACAGGAAAAGCAAATTTGTGAATATCTAGGAAAAACTTATTAATGTAAAGAAACACTGCTCTAAATTCTCCCTTTTTTTTCTTTCACTGATAGATCTATATCCCTAGTAGCATCAGATGTCCAACAGCAGCTCCATCAGCCAGTTCCTCCTCCTGGCATTTGCAGACAGGCGGGAGCTGCAGCTCTTGCACTTCTGGCTCTTCCTGGGCATCTACCTGGCTGCCCTCCTGGGCAACGGCCTCATCATCACCACCATTGCCTGTGACCACCACCTCCACACCCCCATGTACTTCTTCCTCCTCAACCTCTCCCTCCTCGACCTGGGATCCATCTCCACCACTCTCCCCAAAGCCATGGCCAGTTCCCTTTGGGACAACGCAGACATCTCCTACAAGGGATGTGCTGCACAGACATTTTTCTTTCTCTTATTGATTGGTGGGGAGTTTTATCTCCTGACCATCATGTCCTATGACCGCTACGTGGCCATCTGCAAACCCCTGCACTATGGGACCCTCCTGGGCAGCAGAGCTTGTGTCCACATGGCAGCAGCTGCGTGGGGCACTGGGTTTCTCACTGCTCTGCTGCACACAGCCAATACATTTTCCTTGCCCCTCTGCCAGGGCAATGCCCTGGACCAGTTCTTCTGTGAAATCCCCCAGATCCTCAAGCTCTCCTGCTCACACTCCTACCTCAGGGAAATTTGGTTTTCTGTGGTCAATTCCTTCGTGGGTTTGGGATGTTTTCTTTTCATCGTGGTGTCCTATGTGGAGATCTTCAGGGCTGTGCTGAGGATCCCCTCTGAGCAGGGAAGGCACAAAGCCTTTTCCATGTGCCTCCCTCACCTGGCTGTGGTCTCCGTGTTCGTCAGCACTAGCATCTTTGCCTACCTGAAGCCCCCCTCCATTTCTTCTCCATCCCTGGACCTGGTGGTGTCATTTCTGTACTCAGTGGTTCCTCCAGCATTGAACCCCCTCATCTACAGCATGAGGAACCAGGAGCTCAAGGGTGCTTTGCTTAAACTGATGACAGGATTGATTCATAAGTAATAAAATTCCCTATTTCTTATTTATAGCACTTATAATATATCTAAGATAACTTTTAATGTGTCTCATTACAGTCCCAGCCAGCGTTCTGGAAATTTTTGATGGTGTTTACTAATTCTGTTCTCTTTATACTTTTTTGTGCACAGGGAATCCCATTGTTAAATTTCCAGTTCTTGCACCTTCATTTCCACTTTGAATTAGAACCTTCTTGAGAGATTTTTGAAATAATCCCCATGTCCTTTTTTAAAAAAAAAATAAAGGACTCAGAAGTTATTTCTTTACCTGATGTTCTCTTTCTGAGACTTGCTCTGGTGTTATGATTGAGTCCTGTCACATTCTGAGGAGTTTAGAAAGGAAGGAGGTGCAGACTGGCCCTCGTGACTCAATGGGAGGGACCTCCTCATTGTGTTCCCTGATTCCTGAACAAATCACTCCAAACTGATCCTGGCTCCATTTCCACTGTCCTCTACAAATCATCGCCTCAGGTCTCCATCTGAGCCACTCCAGTTTTAACCCCTACATGTCCCTTCCACATATTAGCAGACAAATCCTTGACATTAGATCCTATTAAGTCACACCTTCCATATTAAAATCATTTTTTCCTGGTGATTTAGGAAAGAGAGTGGTGATCTGAGGAAAGGAACAGAGCTTCACAAAGGCCCAGCTGGGTCTCATCAACCTCCTGACCTTCTACCTTGGACTAATTGCAGCAGTGAACAGGGCACAAGTAGCAGACATCATCTCCCAAGACTCCATATGATCCTCTGAAACATTCTCATTGTTGAATTAGAGGGGGATGTGTTTGATGGATGGACAAGGAAATGGCTGTATGACCTCATGCAGACAGTTATGGTCAGCGGATCAGTGTCCAAGGGAAACCAATAATGAAGAGCCTCCCTTCTGGACCTAAGGATACCTTCTAAATAGTAGTGGATGTCCCCAGTACTAATTAACGTCTTCATCAGTGACAGGGACTGTGGGATCAAGTGATTCCGCAGAAAGCTTGCAGATGACACCAATCTCAGTTTCACAGGTGATTCACTTGAGGGTAGGGATGACAACCAGAGGGACCTGGAGAGATTTGAGGGGTAGGTCTGTGCAATCCTCATGTACTTCATCAAGGCCAAGTGCAAGGTCCTGCACCTGGGAGGAGGAAATCCCCACTGTCAGTAAAGACTGGGAGATGAATGATTGAGAGCAGCCCTGCAGAGAACGACTTGGGGATCCTAGTGGGTCAAATCTTTTATGACAGGGTAACCCACCTACCTGATCAAGGGAAGCCAGTGGATGTAATATTTCTGGACCTCAAGAAGGCTTTTGGTACTGTCTCCCATAGCATCTGATGCATAAACGTGGAATTGAAAATACAAAATATGTCTCTTGAATCACTTTTTTTTCTTTTCTTCTCTCTTCCTGCTTGCAATTAACATATGTTTACCTCAATGTATGCCTGACAGACACCTAAAAGGTAAGATTGCTTATCAGGTCGCCTCCTGGTGCATGGTGGAGACCAAAAACAATGAACATTGCAGGGCACCAGAAGACAAAAAGATCAGGATGACTCATCTCCGGGAAGTCTGGAAATCTGTATCTGTCAGGGACTTATGCAATAAAGGGACCCCTCTTTCTTTTTGGGATATAAAAAAACCCTAGGAAAAAAAAAAAAACCAGCAGCTTTTCCTAGACGCCCTTTCTCTCAGCACTTTGGTTTCCAGACACGAGGCAGACATAGCGGAGGATCGAACGGCGGAGAATCCAGAAGCAATTCCAGCCCGAGGCCAGGTCCAGCTCTGGCAGTGATAAACTCTCTTTGGTTCTTTTCTTTTACCTTAATGACTCTCTCTCGCCAAGGTGATTAATTTATGCAAAGGCTTTCTGCTAGCAAAACCGGCTTTCCCTGTTTAAAATAAACCCTTGCAACTCCTTTAAATTCTAAAGTCTGGCTCTTTTGTAAATTCACACGTCGTCTATAAGTAGTGGATGATTTATCCTCATATTCAGTATATAAAATAATAAGCGGATCACGACAGCATCCTCCTGGATAAAATGTCCATCATACATCCGGACAACCGTGCACTGTGATGGGTGAGGAACTGGCTCACAGGTGGAGCACAAAGAGTGACAGTGAATGGGGTCACATCAGGTGTGGTGACTGGTCACTAGTGAGGTCCTGCAGGGCTCCATCCTTGGCCCAGTCCTCTTCAAACTCTTCATCAATGAGTTGGAAGGAATCTGAAGGAAGTTTGTGGATGAGAGACCTCAGCAGGTTAGAGAGATGCGCAATCAGCAGGCACAAGAAGGACAAGTGCTGAACCACAAGTTCAGCAAGTGCTGAATCACCAACCACAAGGGCAAGTGCTGAATTCTGCACCTGGGATGGGGCAACCCTGGGGGCAAGTACAGGCTGGGGAACGAGTGGCTGGAGAGCAGAGAGGGACCTGGGGGTCCTGGTTGATGGCAAACTGGAGATGTGCCAGCACTGTCTCCTGGCAGCCAGGAGGGACAACCCTGTCCTGGGGTGCATCAAGCACAGTGTCACCAGCCAGCCCAGGGAGGTGACTGTCCTGCTCTGCTCTGCACTGGTACGGCCTCACTGTGAGTCCTGTGTGCAGTTTGGGCACCCCAGGATAGAAAAGGCATCAAGGTGTTGGAAAGTGTCCAAAGGAGAGCAACAAGGATGGGGAAGGGTCTGGAAGGGATGACTTATGTACAGCAGCTGAGGTCACTTGGATTGTTCATTTGGGAGAAAAGAAGGCTGAGGGGAGACCCCATTGCAGTCTGTGGATCCTCATGAGGCAAGAGATGGGACTGGGTCTGATTTCTCCACTTACATGACCAATAAGGGGACTTTGGGAAATGATAAGAAGCTTAATCAGTGGAGGTTTAGGTTACACAGGAGGGAAAGGTTTTTCACTCAGAGGGCAGTTGAGTGATAGAACAACTTCATTGCTTCATAACGATGAACACTTCAATGGGGAAGTGGTCACAGCACCAAACCTGCTTGAGTCCAAAAAGTGTTTACATGATACTCTCAGGCTCATGGTGCGATCCTGGGGGTACTCTACAGAGGGAAGAGATGGACTTGATCATCCTGATGTGTCCCTTCCAACTCTGCATATTCTATGATTCTATGATAACTCATTGGGTATCAGCAAGAAGTGGAGCCAGGTCCTTCCTGGGTGTGCATGATGGGAGGGTTAGAACCAAGGGGCATCAGCTGAAAAAAGGGAGGAAAAACTCAAAACCTTGCTCCTCATCAAGACACTCAAGCTCATCTACCAGGGAACATGTCATCTCCACCCCTGCAGCTTTTCAAGCCCCAAATTAATAAATCCTGAGCAAGCTTCCCTTACCCCAAACCAACCCTGATGAGACCAGGAGGCTGGCCAAGAGACCTCCTGATGATCAGCCCTCTGATCATCTTTGTGGCCTCCTCTGGACTTGTTCTAACAGCTCCAGGTTTGTTTTGTGCTTGGGGCTCCAGAACTGGTCCCAGCACTGCAGTGGGGTCTCACCAGAGTGGAGCAGAGGAGCAGAATCTCCTCCCCTGACTTGCTGGCCAGGGTGCTTTTTGTGTAGCTGAGGACATGCTTGGCTTCCTGGGCTGCCAGCACACCTTGCCAGCTGGTGCTGAGCTTCTTATCAACCAGCACCCCCAAGTTCTCCTCCTCCTCAGGGCTGCTCTCAATCCATGCTCTGGCCAACCTCTATTTGTGCTGGGGATTGCCCCAACCGAGGTGCAGGACCTTGTACTTGTCTTTGATGAACCTCAGGAAGTTTTCATGGGCCCACATCTCCATCCTGTCCCTATGTCCTTTGTCCCCTTAGAAACAGTCACTGTAACACCACCACCACCAGGAAAAACTCTTTCTTGAGGCTTTGATCTTGGTTTGCTCCTCATTCCATCTTGGGGTTTCCAGGAGGTGGTGTACATTTTCTGACATTATTGATCTTCACACTCTACTGTTCCCGGAAAGAATCCTGACCCACAAGTGAGGGATGGGCTCTGCCTTCACATTGCCTGGGGTTCAGAGAGTGATCTCACCTCTTCCTATAAATAATAAAAAATAAAACTCATTACTTTAGAGCCACCTTTACAGAGCATTTGACTCTGCCCTAACAAGGCCATGGGGAGGCTCTGGCACCAATGGCCCTCAGTGGGGCCAATCAATGCTTCAAGGTACTTTCAGGTTCCATTCTGACTTCTGGAGCAGTTTGTTCATTCATCTCTCAGCACCTGAGGATCATGGACTCAGCACCAAACACACCCTGGGGCTCAGTGAAATACAGAGAGCACTAAAGGGCCATGGCTCTCCATGGGATATTCTTCACATCTTCCAGACTTGTACAGAGAATTGGAGAGGTTTAAACACTGTAGTTAAGGAGGAACATTTCATACTGTTCTTAATGAAAATGGTTTGTGGGAATTTTTTCTATTTAACAGATCATGTCATGATTTTCAGTTTAGAGAAGAGGTGACAGAAGTTCCCTGAGGGCTGACACTGTGTGGGCAACTTTACTTCTCACCTCCCCAGCCCCACCATTCCTTTCATGTCCCACCTGGGACTTCCATCCATGCTCCTTGCATCAGACTTCTCCTCTCCTCTCTGCAGCTGGAGGTTACAGCTCCACTGCACCACCTCCTACCTGCTCTCCTTAGAGAACTGACTGCACACGGGCACAGCAGGAGTTTTCCTTTGTGCCAGCCAAGAAAAGTCAGAGAAAGTGAAGAGGAATCTGATGAAAAAGGGTTTAGAGAGACAGATGGGAAAAGAGAGATGTGATCATCATGACAGAGGTGGCTAAAGAGACAATCAGGCTGCTGAAAGACAGGCGAGCTTTGAACAACCTGCTGCTCAAAGCAGCACCCAGGGGAGAGGCATCTGAGTGAACCAAGAGTAGGAGAAGGGGACAATTGGAGAGGAATGGGAATGGCCTTTGTCTGGAGAGTCTGTGTCTGGAAAGGTGACTTTAGAAATGGTCACTGGATCACCACCACCAGGCAGAAGGTTCTGTTGAGGCTCTGCACTTGGTATGTTCCTCGCCCCTTCTTGGGGTAGTTGGGAGGTGTTGTGCATCTTTCCTGCAGTTTTTATTGCTCATCTTCACACCCGACTGCCCCTAGGAAAAGTCCTGACCCACAAGTGAGGGCTGGGCTCTGCCTTCCCATTTCCTGGGGTTCAGAGTTTGTCCAGACTGATCCATAAAAGAAATAAAAAAATAAATACAGGTTTCCAGAACCTTTTCCTCTCTGCAATCATGGCCTCCAGTGACCTTCTCTAACAAGTCTCTGGGGAGGCTTTGTCAGTAATGGGACCCAATGGAGCCAATCAATACTTCACAATAATTTTGTTTTTGTTTTGGCTTTAACTTCTAAAGACATTTTTTTTTCATTCTCCTTTCAGTACCTGGGATCATGGACTCAGTGCCACTGGCACCAGGGGGCCCATTACAGTACTGAGCAGCCATGAGTCACCCTGTGCTGTTTTTAGTGTTTGAGACTTGCACAGCTGAATACAGAGGTTCCAGTTTGGGGAATATTACAAAGAGCATCAAATAAAATGTGAAAATAGAAATGTGGAAATATGTGGAAAACAAAAAAATCTCCCACAAACCATTTTCATTATGCACAGCAGGAAATTTTCATTTTTAACTACAGTGTTTAAAACTCTCCAATTAGCTGTTCAAGTCTGGAAGATGTGCAGAATATCCCATGGAGTGCCATGGCCCTTTAGTGCTCTCTGTATTTCAAGGAGCCCCAGGGTGTGTTTGGTGCTGAGTCCATGATCCTCAGGTGCTGAGAGATGAATGAAGAAACTGCTCCAGAAGTCAGAATGGAACCTGAAAGTACCTTGAAGCATTGATTGGCCCCACTGAGGACCATTGCTCTGCCAGAGCCTCCCCATGGCCTTGTTAGAGCAGACCACTGGAGGCCATGATTGCAGGGAGGCAAAGGCTCTGGAAAGGTGGCTCTGAAGCCAAGGATTTTTCATTATTTCTTTATTAATGAAGCAGTGAGGCCACTCTCTGAACCCCAGGCAATGGGAAGGCAGAGCCCATCCCTCACTTGTGGGTCAGGACTCTTCCCGCGGAAAGTGAAAAATGATAATGGGTAATAAAAAAAATTCTGACACATCCTGACCTCCCCAAGAAGAGGGAAAAATGTCCAGAGCCTCAAGACAAAATTTCTCTTGGCAGACCTTGGTGGTTGAGGCAGCTGCCATGCCTGAGGTGACAAAGCCCTTGGTCCTGTTGGGCCTTTCAGCCCTCCAGAGCCCTTGGCCACCTCTCCTGCAGGCTGCCCTACAATGTCCATGCCTGCAGCTCCTTCTTTAAACTGCTTTAAAAAGGCTTTAAACTGAAGGAGCTGCAGGGAGGGATCCAAAATAGCAATGATCACCCCACCATCACCACTACAACAGATCTGGGATTAAACCAGGCCTGATGACTCCAGGAGTCCAGCCTGGAATTTCCCAGGGCCGCACTGCAGCCTTGGTGGTGACGTGAGATTTATTGGGGGTGAGGGGGGAGGAACATGGTACCATTTTTCTTTATATCTGAATATATTTACTAATTTTTCCTTTTTATCATTGCTGTTTCATCAAAGCTGTGTAGTTTAGTTTCCAACCGATAAGTCTCTCTCCCTAAATCTCTCCTTTCTTTATCAGGGTGGAGAGGGGTATTAATACAGAGCATCTGTCATTCAGTTAATTGCCGGCCCCGTGTTAAACCCTGACAAATTTATTGGTGCCCAACGTGGGGCTTAAGCTTATTTGCTTGAGCCTGGTTCAAATTTCAACTCATTCATATGAATAGTTTGAATTTTGACTTCTACTGGAGGATACCCAGATGGCTCCACTGAGTGGGAATCAAACAATTCTCTACCAATCCTGCTGTACCTTACTTAGAGTCCTTGATTGTCCACTAACTAAAACCATCTGCTCTGCTTGACATCCTGTCTCTCTAATGTGTCACTTGACTCACTCAGCATAGTGTCACTTTCAAGTTCCCTGAGAGTGCACTTGATCCCACTCTCTGTGTCACTGTTTAATGTATTGAACAGGACTGGTCCCAGTATTGGACTCCTGAGGGACCATATTGGAATCTGACCAGTCCCCAACACCTCCATACACAGGAAGAATTGGCATTTCTAGGCCACGAATGGCCAGGTTATCAGAGGAACAATTCAAAACGCAAAAGGTAATAATTAATCCAAAGACAGGAGCCAGATGGCTCAGCTGAGTGGAAATCCAACTATTTTCTTTTAAATTTCACAGGGTTTGAAATTAAATCAATCATGCCGTAACTTTTGTTGCTCTGTGTTCATTCTTGGTGAGAGCTGCTTAAGAACTGTAGTTGTGATATGGTCTTCAACAGTGTTGTACATGGTACAGTGTTTTCTCCCACACTTAGGAGATACCCATAGGATACACATTTCATATACACAGGAAATATCCCTATAAAGAGGAAACAGACTGCCCACAGGTCAAAGCACCCACGCTTGGAAAAGCTCTCAGGTATCTGAAAGCATTGGCTGTACGAGATGTGATCTATACCATGATGAGACTGCAGATCCTTATCACATGCCATGCCCTAAGCCTGTGAGGCAAAGGTTTGTGCATGCTGCACCATCCCCATTTAACCCTACACTGTCAGTAATGTTACGGGTTCCTGGAGAAATGGAACCAGCTGTGGGTGATGGGATTAAAACAGCAGGAGAATATGAAGATGCTGTCATAGCTCCTCCTGGGGCCTGGGTCTCAGCTGCAAAGGGAACAGCTGAGAAACTGCACCTAACCCATCAAAAAGCCCTGGTGGTGCTATCGAGAGCCCAGGCCTGGAATTGTCTGGGACAATGTTACAAGGATCATAGAATCATGCAATGACTTGGGTTGGAAGGGTTCCAGATCATCTTGTTCCAACAACCTGCATGCACGGGTAGGGGCACTTCTCACCTAACTGAAGACAACCCTGTCCCTGTCCCCATGGAACTCACTGGAAATCCAGACATAGAGAGACAAAACCCATCTCACATTCCTGCCACTTTCCCAAGCCATGCTCTCTTTGCTCAAATGTGACTTTTTCTAAAGTGTTATGTGTTTCACTTAATAACTGATATTATCCTGGCGCAGGGTCCTCCAGGGCTGCAGATCCAAATCTGCCTCTCCGTGCTCCTCCATGGGCTGCAGGGGACAGCTGCCCTCTCCCCACAGCCTGCAGGGGAACTGCTGTTCTGGTCCTTCCTTCATTCACTGACCTTAGGGTCTTGTGGAGGGCTGGCAGCAGGCTTCCACCTCCTTCTCCATGGACATCTCGGGCATTTTCTGCACCAGACATTCCATGGTCACCCAGGGCACCTGCTAAACCCTGAGGGAGCTGCTCTCCAATACATGGGCACCCCAGGTCTCCACACCCCTTAGATGCCCCCAGGGTCACCACAGAGATCTCCATGAAAATGGTGTCCAGGAACCAGACCCTGCATCACAAAGCCCTGGTGGTTGCTGTGGAGATTCCCAGGCCAGGAACTGGCTGGGACTGTGTCAGAGAACAATGGAATCATGGAATGGGTTGGTTTGAAAGGGTTCAAGATCATCTAGTTCCAACCCAACCCATTCCATGATTCCACCCAACTGAAGCCAACCCTGCCCCTGTCCCCATGGAACTCACTTCTTAATCCCATCCACAGCATCAGCCTCAGTCAGAGCTGGTGGACAGACAGCTGAGTATCAGCCAGCTCTGTGCCCGGCTGGTCAAGAAGGCCACCAACATCCTGGCTTATATCAGGAATAGCATGGCCAGCAGGAGTAGGGAAGTAATCGTGCCCATGGATAAAGACAGGCAACAGTGCTGGTACAAGTTCTGGACACTGAGGCACCATCACATCCTTTCAGGAGGACTTTTGGGTTACTGATGGAACTGTGACCCTCATCATCTCATGAACTTCCCACCCAACACATCACCCACCTCCAGACATCCCCAGTCTGGCTACAACAGGACAATGGTAGAGCATGGCAAAGGGCTTGCTAAAGGCCAGCTGCACGCCAGGCCTTTCTGTCCCCTGCCCACTCTGCTTCAGCAATCCCCTCTTTGTCCTTCACCTGCCTGGAGCAGGATGGACCCCATCACTGTCCCAGGGACTGAAGTCATAGAATCGTAGAATCCTAGAATGTCAGGGGTTAGAAGGGACCTCTAGAGATCATCCAGTCCAACCCCTCTGCCAAAGCAGGATCACTCAGGTCAGGCCACTCAGGAACACACCCAGGGATGTTTTATAAACCTCTAGAAACGGAGGCTCCACAACCTCTCTGTGCAGCCTGTTCCCGTGCTCCCACAACCTCACAGTCAAAAGGTTTTTCCTCATGTGTAGGTAGAACTTCCAATGTTCTTGCTTAAACCCATTTTTCCACTGAAAAAAGATTGGCCCCTTCCTTTTGACACCCACCCCTCAGATATTTATACGTGCCCATAAGATTCCCTCCTCAGCCTTCTTTTCACAAAGCTAAACAGCTCCAACTCTCAGTTATTCTACATATGAGAGATGTTCAAGTACCTTAATAATCTACTCTCCCTGGGACTCTCTCCAAAACACACCAGTCTCTCTTGAACAACTGGATCCAGTATTCCAGGTGTGGTCTCACTAGGTCAGAGCAGAGGGGTAGGAAAACCTCCCTAGATTTGCTGGACACACTTTTCCTTATCCACCTGACTCTGTTCATGGGCTGTGCTGGTCAAGCTGGGAGGCAGACCCAGCTGATGGTGCTCACTGCCACTGACCACCTCCCACACAAGCTCTTGGGTTCCCATGGAGGGTGCTCAGAGGGGCCCTGCCTGATTCCAGTGCCAGGGGCTGTCTTTATTGCACAACATTCACCATCCCTGAGGGCTCTGGACACCAAAGAAGTGACAAAGGAACCAGCCCTGAGTTCCAAGACCACCCTGGTCCCATGATGGCATCAGAGGGAGTCCACAGAGAAAGCAGCACAGCAACAATCTCTGCAGAGTCGCCTCCTTGGGCAGCTTCTGGAGAGCAAGTGTGGAAGAAGAGCTGAGCTGAGGAGATCCCCTGTGATGATGGAAGGGCTGTTCTGGAGGCCAGCTCTGTCCCAGCAGTGCCCGTGCCCTGTCCCTGCCTGCGGGCACAGGACTGTCACACCGCAGGGCTGTGACCAAGCTGCCAGAGCACTCAGGCCTTACCCAAGGGTGCAGAAGGAGACTGTGGAGCTGGGAAGTGGACAGCTTGGAAAAGATCAAGCGCTGGTGCTCCCGGGCAGTGCCCTTCTGCCAGGACTCTTTCCCCTTCACCACTGCACACAGGCACTGCCCTGCAGCTCCAGAGAGGGTCTAAAAAGAAGGGCTTCAAGAAAACAAGACACTGGAAGTTTCTTTATTCTATTTAAATACACCGATTTAATGAAAGTCTCTGTGTCAAAGAAAATCTGGACAGAAAAATAATGAGAAAGAAAAAGAATTATCAAATTCCTAGATGGGCATAAATTGGAAAAGAAATGGCTGATGGCTTGCTGGGTGTGTACTGAATTACATTATGAACAAGCTGTAGAAAAAGTTAGTTTAATTCTTCTAAAAAAGATCTAGTGATCAGTTTTAAAAATGCACCCTTGAGCTCCTTGTTCCTCAGGCTGTAGATGAGGGGGTTCACTGCTGGAGGAACCACCGAGTACAGAAATGACACCACCAGATCCAGGGATGGAGAAGAAATGGAGGGGGGCTTCAGGTAGGCAAAGATGGCTGTGCTGATGAACAGGGAGACTACAGCCAGGTGAGGGAGGCACGTGGAAAAGGCTTTGTGCCTTCCCTGCTCAGAGGGGATCCTCAGCACAACCCTGAAGATCTCCACATAGGACACCACGATGAAAACAAAACAGCCAAAACCTAAGAAACAACCCATAACCACAACCCAAATGTCCCTAAGGTAGGAGTGTGAGCAGGAGAGCTTGAGGATCTGGGGGATTTCACAGAAGAACTGGTCCAGGGCATTGCCCTGGCAGAGGGGCAGGGAAAATGTATTGGCTGTGTGCAGCAGAGCAGTGAGAAACCCAGTGCCCCAGGCAGCTGCTGCCATGTGGACACAAGCTCTGCTGCCCAGGAGGGTCCCGTAGTGCAGGGGTTTGCAGATGGCCACGTAGCGGTCGTACGACATGATGGTCAGGAGATAAAACTCAGCTGTGATGAAGAATAAAAAGAAGAAGAGCTGTGCAGCACATCCCTTGTAGGAGATGTCTGTGTTGTCCCAGAGGGAACTGGCCATGGCTTTGGGCAGAGTGGTGGAGATGGATCCCAGGTCGAGGAGGGAGAGGTTGAGGAGGAAGAAGTACATGGGGGTGTGGAGGTGGTGGTCAGAGGCGATGGTGGTGATGATCAGGCCGTTGCCCAGGAGGGCAGCCAGGTAGATGCCCAGGAAGAGCCAGAAGCGCAAGAGCTGCAGCTCCCGCCTGTCTGCAAATGCCAGGAGAAGGAACTGGCTGATGGAGCTACTGTTGGACATCTGCTGCCTCTGGGGATGGTGCACTGCCAGAGAAAGAAAAGAGATAAGTAAGTCAGGTCAGATTTTTCTGAGCAAATTCTTTTAGAAATTCACAGAAATCCCCAAACCACCTCACTCCTTACAGGAAGAGTTTTTGCAGGTGCCATTCACGAGCTATAGTTGGTTCTGGCTGATGGTGTAACTCAGAGCAGGGTATGCACTCTGGGCTCAGTGAAAGTCAGTCCTGCCGTACAGGAATTAATAAAAAAGGAAATGTTGATCTGACATTGAATCCAATGTTAAAATACGAGAGATTTTCAGCATTGTCAGCCCAATGCAGCACCAGCCTGCAGAGCAGAGCAGATTCAGCATGGTTTGGTCTGGTCCAGTTTCTCAAAAACACATGAGGAATATTAAAATGCCAAAGCCACTGGTATTTCTTCTCTGCAACTAAAACTGTCAGTGTGCTGAGAGACAAAGGGACTGTCCCTTAGTGCAGAGTGAGGACAGCTGCTCTGTCCATCAGTCCTGCTCTCAGCTGCACAAAGAGGCAAAGACCCTAAAGATGGGGTATCCTGATGGGAGGGTGGGCTGACCCCTAAACCATATCCTCTAGTCCCTACAGCACCAAATCTACGTAAGTTTGGATGCTTTTCCTTCATAAATACAGCAGCAGGACAGGACCTGCAGCATCAGTGTCTGAGCTGCACCCAAATCCTCACCACCCAGCCCAGCAAAAAGAAGGGGAAGAACAAGGGCAGCAGGAGCAGCAGGGGCAAGAGTGGAACCTGCCAAAGTTCTGCTGCCAAGAGAGTCGGGACAGGGAGACACAGGCAGAGACTCCAGCACTTCTCCTCTCTGGTGCGCAGGGTTGCTGGAAGGATGCTCAGAATTACGTGCCCATGATCGGAAGGGCTGGGGGACTGTGCTGTGTGACAGAGAGCAGGGTTTAGCTCTAGGGAGGGCAGCAGCTCTGCAGGGGATGACTGGGAGGTGCAGGAATCCCCCCTGCCATCATCTTCCAGGCAGCAGCTCCCTCTCCATCCCTGCCCATCTCTGCTGCCTACAGCTCTTTCTCTGTCCCCAGCTCTCCTCTCTCTCAGTGCTCACAGTCCCCATCCCACCGACTGAGTGCTCAGCTCTGCCCTGCAGACCCCTCCTGGCAGCAGCAGGACCTGTCCAGGGACATCTCTGGTTTTGCAGGGGCTCAGGAGCAGCTCAGAAAAGGGCTGAGGAAAACTGGGGTCTCTGTGTCTTCTGCAGAGTGCAGAAAGAGCTTTCCATGTCCTGGAGAGACAAGTGGAAGCAGAGCCTGAGGAGAGCCCAGCCAGGAGCAGGAAAGCCCTGCCCTGAAGGGACTCCTGAAAAGTCCCCTCAGAAATCTTCTGGGCATCAGCTGGAGCTGTGAGCAGCCCTGAGCAATTCATCCCTCTCTCACCAGCACCAGGAGCCTGCCATGTGCTCCCTGTCTCCTGCTGGGCACAGCTTCTGCCAGCACCAGGGAGCTCCCCGGGCAGGCTGAGAGCTGCCCCTGGCAGGCAGGCAGGCAGCAGAGTCCCTGCCCCAGCACACAGCCCCTGGGCTGCAGGACCCTGCTCTGAAGGACAGCCCTGGGCACCCCTGCCTGCACACACCCTCTCACTCCTCTTCACAATTCCCCTTCCACCTTCAGCCCTTTCCCCCCTTCCAGCTCCCAGCAGCTCTGGCTCTGCAGCTTTAGGAGATGCCTCCAGGAACTGCACCAGCTTCACTGCCCTGCACCAGACACTCACCATGTCAGAAGCTGGGAAGGTTCTCCTCAACTCAGATGCTGCTCATTCCCTCCATCTTCACCCCTTTGAAGCTCTCTCTGCCTTGCTCATCTCCCCCAGATACCCTGGCAGTGTCTTCAGCCCTGCTGCGCTCTTCAGAGGAGCTGCTCCTGCTCAGAGCTCTCTCTCTGCAGCACTGCCCACTTGCCAGCAGCTCCCTCCATCCCAGGAGCCCAGCTCACAACTGTCAGGAGCCCTCTGGGGTGTTGATGCTGAGCCCAGGACAGTTGCTCAACAGGCAAGGAGAGGAAGCTGCAGAAGCTTCTTTCTCAACAAGAAAGTCCAAGGCAGAGTCCAAGTCCAAAATTTCTTGCCGTGTGCCTTGGTCCCCCTGAGGGACCGCCCTGAGAAAGCATCCCCTGCAGGGTGTGGGGGGAGCAGGAAGCAGGAGGCAGTGATGGCAGGTGGGGAAAAGGAAGGTGCAGGTGGCTCTGGTGCTGAGGAAGCCTGGATGTGTGTCAGGACTGCAAAGGGCCCAGCCCTGAGCCCATTCCCCAAAGTTGCCAGCCCTGAGCCCCAGCCCCTGGCAAGGGAGGGAGATCCTGTCCCTGCCTCAGCCCTCAGGGCTCTCCTGGCAGCACTGGCATGTGGAGATGGGCAATGCCAAGGGCAGGACTATGGCACGGCACCTCCCAGCCTCCTGCAGATGGACAAGGAGGCCCTGAGCCCCAGTGCTGCTGGAAGCTCCACTTGTCTCCCCCTGGCCATCAGGGACAGAGACAAGAGCCATCAGCAAAGGCATGGAGAGCTTGGCTCTGCCAAGTGTGCCTCCAGCTTTTCCACAGCTTTTCCCTCTCTCCTCTCCAGCACAGTCTGTCCTGGGCTGTCCCATCCCCTGTGCCTCTTGCCCTGCAGGCTCTGCTCCTTCACCCTCCTGCCCCACCTTGCTGTCCCCTTCCTCTTCTGACATCTCTGTGTCTTCCCTGCCTCTGCCTTGGCACACAGAGCCTTGGGCTGATCCAGGCTCCTTCTGGGGGATGTGGTATTCCCCAGCATGGCCCTTGCAGTGACATTTCTTCCTTCTGCTCTCTACTCCAGGCATCCCCAGCTGCCCTTTGGGCCATTCTTTCTTGCCCAAGCTGTTTCCCAGTGTGAAGAAAAGCTCCACCATGCCCAAACCCACCCTTCAGGCACTCCCAGGATACTGCTCTACTGCTCACAGTCTCCACAGCACTGAGCATTGACCCATCGTCAACTTCTTCAGACTGGCCATGGGCTTGGGGCCTCCAAACCCCATCTTGGGAAAACTCGGGGCACTCTCCTTGGTAACTGAGGTGGTCAAAGTTTATATCGTCATAGAATCATAGAATCACAAACTTATTTGTGTTTCAAGGGACCTCTAAAGTACTTCTAATCCAATCCCCCTGCAATTAGCAGGGCCCGGAACTATGAGATAAGGTTTTTCAGACGTCCTCAGGCCTCACCTTGAATATCTCCAAGGATGAGGCTACAACTACCTCCCTGGCCATCCTCTTCTCTTTTATCCACTGCCCTCTTTGTAAAGAACTTTTTCCTAACATCCAATCCAAGTCTTGAACATCTCTCATATGAAGAATAACTGTGAGAGTTGGAGCTTTTTAGCTTTGAGAAATCAAGGCTGAGGAGGGGATGTTATGAATGTTTATAAATATCTGAGGGGTGGGTGTCAAAAGGAAGGGGACAATCTCTTTTCAGTGGAACAGTGGGTTTGGACTGGAACATAGGAAATTCCACCTCAACATGAGGCAAAACTTCTTGTCTGTGAGGCTGTGGGAATACTCGAACAGGCTGCACAGAGAGGCTGTGGAGTCTCCTTTTCTGGAGACTTTCAAAACATCCCTGGGTGTGTTCCTGTTTGGCCTGCCCTGGGTGATGCTGGTTTGGCAGAGGGGTTGGACTGGATGATCTCTAGAGGTCCCTTCCAACCCCTAACATTCTAGGATTCCATGATTCTATGACCTCAGTCCCTGGGACAGTGATGGGGTCCATCCTGCTGCAGGCAGGTGAAGGACAAAGAGGGGATTGCTGAAGCAGAGTGGGCAGGGGACAGAAAGGCCTGGGGTGCAGCTGGCCTTTAGCAAGCCCTTTGCCATGCTATACCATTGTTCTGTTGTAGCCAGACTGGTGATATCTGGATTGAAGAGGTGGGTGATGTGGTGGGTGGGAAGTTCACGAGATGATGAGCGTCACAGTGCCATCAGTAACCCAAAAGTCCTCCTGAAAGGACGTGACAATGCCTCAGTGTCCAGAACTTGTGCCAACACTGTTTTCTGTCTTGATCCATGGGCACGATCACTTCCCTACTACTCCTGGCCCTGCTATTCCGTCTACAAGCCAGGATGTTGGTTGCCTTCTTGACCACCTGAGTATAGCTGGCTGTTACTTATCTGTCTGCCCACCAGCTTTGACTGAGGCTGATGCTGTGGATGGGATTAAGAAGGGAGTTCCATGGGGACAGGGGCTTCAGTTGAGTGGAATCATGGAATGGGTTGGGTTGGAACTAGATGATCTTCAGCCCTTCCAAGCCACCCCATTCCATGATTCCATTGTTCTTTGACGCAATCCCAGCCAGTTCCAGGCCTGGGCGTCTCCACAGCCACCACCAGTGCTTTGTGATGCAGGGTCTGGTGCCTGGACACCACTGTCATGGGGGTCTCTGTGGTGACCCTGGGGGTATGTAAGGGGTGTGGAGACCTGGGGTGCCCATATCTGGGAGAGCACCTCCCTCAGGAGTCAGCAGCTGCCCTGGGTGACCATGGAATGTCTGGTGCAGAAAATGCCCGAGATGTCCATGGAGAAGGAGGTGGAAGCCTGCTGCCAGCCCTCCACAAGACCCCAAGGTCAGTGACTGAAGGAAGGGCCAGAACAGCAGTTCCCCTGCAGGCTGTGGGGAGAGGGCAGCTGTCCCCTGCAGCCCATGGAGGAGCACGGAGGGGCAGATGTGGATCTGCAGCCCACGGAGGAGCACCCTGTACCAGGGTGACATTAGTTACTAACTGAAATACATTAAATTTTAGAAAAAAGTCCCATTTGAGCAACATGAGGATGTCTGGGGCAAGGGGCAGGAAGGTGAGATGGCTTTTGTCTCTCTGTGTTTGATTTCCTTCTTTTCCTTTCCAGCAGGGCTGTTCCATGCCAGCTGTGCAGTTGAGTTTCCAGCCCCTCAGTCTCTCTCCCTTCTCCTCTCTCCTTTCCCCAGAGGGGAAGGTGTCTCTGCTCCAGCACTGCTCTCCCCTCGGGGACTGCTCTCAGCTGCCCCTCTCCTCTGCCCTGCAGCTCTCCGAGCGGTTCCTTTCCCCTTCTTGAAGATTTTGATGGCAGAGTCACTGTGGCTGCTGGGAGAGCTGTGTTTGGATTGTGTTTTCTTGAAATGCTTGAGTAGCACAGCTGGCAAAATCTCTGGGTGTTTGAGGAGCTGATTCTGAAACTTTTCTCCCCAAACCCCCCTGGTTCTGTTCAGGCAGGTTTCTGGTGGCCACTCAGTCCTGCTGCCAGGGAGCCAGGGGAGCATGTGACACGGGTGTTTCTGTCTGGCACAGCACTTCAGAGGAGCGTTACTGCTCCTTGCCTGTCAGGAGGGATGCTTCATGAGCTCTCCTGAAACCTCTGTGACACCGGGGGTCATGAGACAGGATGCCTCCAGCAGCTTGCAGTCAGGTTTCTGTCATTTGTCTCCTGTTTTAAAGACCAATCCCCACCCAGAGCAGAGATATTTGATTTATAAAGATCTGCCCAGAAAAGGTGCCAGCAGCAATTTCCCAAAAGTCTGAAGGCCTCTGGAGAAGACTTTAGGGTTTGCTATGCACACCAAAGACACAGAAGAACCTTCAGGGCAGTAAAGGCTGCCTTGGTCATTGTCCTCCTGATTTACACCTGAAAGCACTGATTCAACAGCTTCTTATCTCCGGGCTCTTGTGGTTTTGTTTTGTGATCAGGTCAGGAAGTGTGTCCTCCCATTCCCTCCTCCCCACCCCCTTTACACCAGCCCTTCAGGTTTTTAAGCTTGGCATAACTTTGTGGCTATAAACCCTTTTCTTTCAACAACAAATCACCCCTTTGAGACTCCTGGGGGTATTTTACACATCCCATAACCTTCACTTGTTGTGTTCATGTAGAACCACGAATCAGCAGGATGCTTTAAGCCCATTCCAACCTTGCCTTGAACACTTCCAGGGATGGGGCAGCCAGAGATTCTCTGGGCAACCTCACTCAGTTTCTCATCTCCCTCAGAGAAAAGAATTTCTTCCTCAGATATCAAGTCAATCACCCCTCTTCAAATCTGAAACCATTTTCCCATTGTCTGCTCACTCCAAGCCCTTGTCAAAAGTCCCTCCTCATCCCTCCTCATTTGATTATTTTGTGATAAAATGTGTAACCTTTGGAAGTGATGACGGGGGACCAGGCAATCATCCCCAAAGCTCACACCACTCTGAACAAGCCTTGCAGCTTAGAAAGTTTTTAATTACTGGAAAACCCCTTGGAGGGGAAAGAGGAGAAGGAATGGAGCCCCGAGGGTTGCAAGAAAAGAGACAGTTTGTGATCATACTGTGGAACACTAGGGTTGGCCAGGTCAGACCATCTGCCCCGGCTTTTAGCCCATGATCATATGTATCCCTCATTCTGGAACAGGAGAGAACCCAACAGAGCACTTCTGATCTCCCTTCCTCTTGTTTAGTTGGAGCCTGAAGCCTCCAAAAACTTGAGGTGCTCTGAAAAGAAAAAATATATTTTAGAATGAATTCTGCCCAGGATTAGAAACAAGATGAGCCTGAAGTGCAAGTGAAGGATAAGAAAAATCCTCAGAGCAGTAACCACTGGGTTGGTCATTGTGCCCCTGAGTTTACCCCTGAAAGCAGTGAATTAACAGCCTCTTATCTCCAGGGCCTGCAGGCTTTGTGTTGAGGTTGGGTCAGCACCACCCAGCTGTGATGTGTCCCCTCCACATGCCACAAGCCTGATGTCCCCAACCCCCACAGGATACAACCCTGGTGTGTCCCCATTGCCAACTTCCAACCTCACCCCTCCGCTTTGGTCCATTCCCTCCCAAAGCCCCTCCCCACCTTTTCTTCCTCCCTTCCCTGCTTCTCATGATTGTGCTGCAGCTCCTGGGAGGATTCACTCCTCCATCCCTGGGCTGCACCCACATCCCCCTCCCCGCAGCTGGGACCCCCCAGCTGGTGACCGACAGAGCATCGCCCCCCCCCCCTCCCAACCGACCTGGGCTGTGCCCCCCCTGCAGGTACTGGGAAGTGATGGGAGGTGATGGGAGAGGGGTGGTTATCCCAGTACTGCCCAAACTGGGGGCGAGCAGCACAAGATGGGGAGGGAGGGGAATGGGTGAGAGGGGGGAATTAAACTTATCCCTGGGGTGAGGGCAGTAAGATTAGTGACCCCCCAACCTCTTCAAGAGGGTTGAGGAGCCAATCCATCTCCACACACTTTAGTCATAGAATGATTTGGGTTGGAAGGGACCTTGAATGTCATCTGCACCAACTTCCAGCTCTACAGGGAGACTGTTGGTGGTCATACTGTGGAACACTGGGGTTGGCCAGTTCAGAGCAGCTGCCCTGGACTTTAGATCATGGTGCCTGTGGAACCCACATTGCAGAGCTGTGGAGAACCCAGAAAAATGTTTCTGATCTCCCTTACTCTTGCAGAGTTGGAGTCTGCAGCATCCCAGAAATAGAGGTGCCCTGAAGAGGCAAAAATTATTTGAGAGTGATTTCTGTCCCAGGATCAGAAACAAGCTGAGTGTGAAATGGAAATGGAGAGAAAAGAAGAACCTTCAGAGCAGTAACCTTGACTTGGTTTGGTCATTGTCTCCCTGAGTTTACACCTGAAAGCAGTGAATTAACAGCCTCTTATCTCCAGGGCCTGCAGGCTTTGTGTTGAGGTTGGGTCAGCACCAACCAGCTGTGATGTGTCCCCTGCCCATGCCACAAGCCTGATTTCCCCAACCCCCCAGGATAAAACCCTGGTGTGTCCCCCCTGCCAACTTCCAAACTCACCCCTTGGGTATGGTCCCTTCTTCCCAAGGCCCCTCCCCACCTTTTCTTCCTCCCCCCATTGCTCCCTGCGATTGCCCTGCAGCTCACAGGAGGTTTCACTCTTGCACCCCAGAACTCCACCTACACCCCCAGCCTCCAGCCAGGACCCCCCAACTGGTGACCGACAGAGCATCGACCCCCCCTCCCAACCAGCCTGGGCTGTGCCCCCCCTGCAGGTACTGGGAGGTGATGAGAGATGATGGGAGGGGGGTGGTTATCTCAGTACTGCCCAAACTGGGGGCGAGAAGCACAAGATGGGGAGGGAGGGGCATGGGTGAGAGAGGGGAACTAAACTTATCTCTGGGGTGACGGTGGTGGGATTGGCGACCCCCCAACTCTTCTGGAGGGTGGAGGAACCGGGATTTTTTCTCTCTTCAAGTAATTTGAGGGACCCCAAAGCATTCTGGTAGGCAGAGCTGTGATAGGGGATCCCCAAGTCATCCTGAGGGTTTGTTGGCTGTAAGTGGGGGGCCCTCAATTCACCCTGGAGCCAGGGATAAGAATGGTAAGTCCAGAATACTTCCAGAGGACTTGATAACCCCAGGGCTCAGGAGCCACAGTTGGGGACACCCAAAACATCTCAGGAGACCCCAACTCATCACAGTGAATGGTGGCTGCTCCTGCATGTGGGTGTGATGGTGGAACCCCCAGGTCATGGTGGGAATTTGGTACCATAATAAGCGACTTCAAGTTGTAGTCCAGTGGTTGGGTGGGATGCAGTGACCCCTTAATCACACCAGGGATTGTTGACAGAAATACGAGAGCCCTAAATCATCTCTTGGAGGGTAAGTGCAATGAGGTGATCCCAACTCAAGCAAGGAGTGGCTTAAAACCCCAGCACCCCTGTCCCACCTGATGCCCTCTAAGGGTTATAGCTGCCAGTGTAGCTCCTAAAGACGAAGTAAAGGATGATCAGTGGATGTCCAGCTCTATGGGTAACCTCCCTTTTCCACCTCACACTCCATTTTCACCTACAGTATGTTTGAGGTAGGTTTTGGCTGCCACCAAAACACAAAAAGCCCCACCCCTATTCTGTCACTATACTATGGCTTCTTTCTCAAACCTGGGATGAATCCACCTCTGCAAAAACTTCCCTGGGTTTCGTAAGGATAGGAAAGATTTTGGTATAAGTGTAATTTTGAAAATCATTGAAATCCATGAAGGAGAAAAGTTTGACATAGGCGAGGAACGCAGGAGAAGGTTTAGGATCTGCTCAGCCCATCTCCACCATCAGAAAATCCATCAGGGTGAGAGACCCCAGAGATGTCCTGACTGCTGGAGACGGTTTAGCGACAGCTCGGATCTGGTCCAACGGTGACACCATCACACAGGCACCATGTCCTACACCTGCCCTGACTGTGGGAAAGGTTTTAAAAGTAGAACAGCTTTTATCCAGCATCAACGGATCCATACGGGCGAGAAACCCTTTAAATATTCCGAGTGTGGGAAGGGGTTTGCCCAGAGTTCCCATTTATCACAGCATTGCCGCATCCACAAGGGTGAGAGACCCTATAAGTGTCTGGAGTGTGGGAAGGAGTTTTCCCAGAGTTCTGATATATCACGGCATCACTGCATCCACACAGGTGGGAAACCCTTTAAATCTTCTAAGTATGGGAAGGGGTTTTCCCAGAGTTCTGATTTATCACGGCATCACCGCATCCACACGGGAGAGAGACCCTGTAAGTGTGTGGACTGTGGGAAGGAGTTTTCCCAGAGTTCCAGTTTGTCACAGCATCACCGCATCCATACAGGAGAGAAGTTGTATCCCAGCACTCACTGCGGGAAAGCCTTCAGCAATAGCACCTCTTGGATTAATCACCAACATGTCCACACTGGGGAAAAACCCTACACGTGTCTCCAGTGTGGGAAGGGCTTCAGAGCCAGCTCCGGTCTCTCCTATCACCTACGGATCCATATGGGTGAACGTCCCAACAAGTGTCCTGACTGTGGGAAAAGATTTGCCAGGAGCTCTGATCTCATCCGGCATTGTCTCATCCACACAAGAGAGAAACCCTACTAGTGTCCCCACTGCTCCAAGAGCTTCAGGCAAAGCTCCCACTTGCTTAGACATTAGCGACTCCATAGGGGTGAACAACCCTAAAGCTGCTCCCAGTGTGGGAAGAGTTTTTACCGAGGTATGATATCATCTCTCATCAGCAGACCCACCTCAGCCATCACCAGAAATGAAAGGGCATGGTCAAGATCACCTGTGACCTTGAGGGGTCTGAATGGGACCAGGTCTATTTCTTTTTTTGTTTTAATTCAGGAACACCCGTATGGAGCATTTTAGTGTGACTTTGAAGTAGGGCTTGGAAAGAAAACAGGACCAAAAATTTGGGATTGGGTCATTTTGAAGTGAAAAGAAACCTTTTCCTCTAAGATGCCCTTTTAAGGAGATTTAGATGGAGAAATCAGACTTTACACTTCAGTGTCCAGATGATTGTGGCTGCAAAACTGGGTGGAGGTACACTAGCCTGAAGTTCGATAGCATTTGGGGGTTGTTTTTTATTAATAAGATATTCAATAAAGTTTTACAAATGTGCAGTGGAGCAATCCCTCATGGCTGGTGGGCTACAAAGGTTGGAGAATGCTTTGGGTGCTTTGTGGTTGGGACCCCGTCCTGAAAACCCCCTCTCTTTTTCCCACCCTGAGGTGGCCATAAAACAGTTTCCAGCACAGTGACTGGAGAGGAAGGAAAAAGAGCTGATGGAGAAGTTTCAGTTTTCAGCTGAGACCCTTGGCTCTGCAGAGCATTCTTTATCAGTAACTATAAACATTGAGTGTTATCAGTCCTAGGAGCAGACAATGTCTGAGAAACTTGCTGTTCATTTCAGCAAGTGCAAATATTTGCAAGAGACTGAACTGAAAGCAAAATTACAAGACAGAACATTAGCTTTATCTTGGCCCAAACCAGGACATTCCACCCCTTACTCCATACCATTTTTGTCATGCTCGTCATTACCATCACTTATCCCCAAATACATCTCTACACAAATTTTTTCTCTATATATATATACTAAAGCCCACTAAGGTAATTTAATTTATGATTGCAGATGTTCATCTATTGTAACAGAGTCTTAAAGCAAGAAATGGTTGCAGCAGTTCATGTCCATGGTCCACAAGTTACAGGTTGCAGACGTTAACTTTGAGGAAGTTACTGGATGCCAGTGAATGAACCCAGTTCTGGTTTCATCACCACAACATTAGCCTAAAAAGCACTCACAGAACACTGTTAGTTTATGTAACAATTCACATAACATCAATTAATGTGGGGCATGAATTCACAACCCCCAAAATTCCATGCTCTACTGATTAAGCTAGCCAATAAAAATTTTATATTCTCACCCACTGTTTGATTCCCTTCTGGTACACATTGTGCTTCTCCATCTTCTATCATCACCCACCAAGTGTGTCCAGACCCTTGAGCAAAAGCAACCCCACGAATGGGTTTGCCTTTGCCCAAGGCAGGAAAAATTCAGTTTTCCCCAGCAAATTCTTTTCATGAACCACAGGCACTTTGTCCCAATCTGCTGTGTGTGGAAGGTCTGGCTGAGCAGGACCAGCTGGATTGATGATGGAACCCCTGGTGTTAACCAACCAGGTGGCTTGTGCCAAGTGCTTGTCCCAGTTTTTTAAGGTTCCACCACCAATTGTCTTTAAGTTATTATTTAGCAGTCTGTTTTACCTTTCAATTTTCCCTAAGGCTGGTGCATGATAGGGGATATGGTATCCCTACTCAATATCATGTTCTTTGACCCAGTTGCTTATAAGACTGTTTTCAAATGAGTTCCATTATCTGACTCAGTTCTTTCTGGTGTTCCATGTCTCCACAAGACTTGTTTCTCTAGGCCCAGGATGGCGTTCTGGGCTGTGCCATGAGGCACAGGATATGTTTCCAGCCATCCTGTACTTGCTTCCGCCATTGTCAGCAATCAGGGCTTACCCTGGCAGTAGGGCTTACCCAGGTCTGAGGCAGTGTGACACAGTCAATGTGCCAGGCCTCCCTATACCTATAGTCTGACCATCTCCCTTCATACCACAGAGGTTTCAACCTTTTTGCTTTTATTGAAACCTTCTTTTATGCAGCACATATGTCACAATCATGGATAACTGCACAATAGTGTCCAAAGTTCAATCCCCCCCTCGCTCACAAGCCCATCAGTATGTTCCATCCCTGCCTTGATGACTTGAAGTGTCATGGCCCCATCTAGCTAAAACCAGTTCACCTCTATGGTCCCAGTCGAGATCTCTTTGGAACACTTGAGCAGCCTTATCCGCTCATTGGTTGTTTCCATGTCCTCTGTAGCTTGATCTGAAGGTACGTGGTAATCTCCATGATGCCTCCATTCTTCCATAGGCTTTGGCAATGGCCACAGAGGATGAGTGAAGGGTGAGTGAGTCCTGCTGATCAATACTTGCCTCTCTAGCTGCCAGATCAGGTTGTGAATGGGGATCACAGCATCCCTGTTGGTGTGATATTGTTGCTGATACACTATTGAAGTAGCAATTGGCACCTGCTGGTTTTTAGTTTTCATCAACCCTGCTACAAAGGATTTATCTGAAAGGCCAAGGAAAGTGTGCAGCCATTCTGTATTCTCCGTCTTCAGAGCTGTGATAGCAAAGGACCAGTGGGGACCCTTTAGGCCCTGGAAGTAGTAAAGGATTTCTCATAAGATTATCCCTTGTAGAAAGGTGACCTCATGAGGGGCAGCTCATACTTAGCATATGGTTTAAGAGAGTGTTTGATTGGCCATGAATCTTTATTATACTTTGCTTTACTTTGTTTGCAAAGAGGAAAACTCCTGCTGTGCCTGTGTGCAGCAGTTCTCTAAGGAAAAGAGGGGGGAGCTGGTGCAAAGGAGCTGAACCATCCAGCTGCAGAGACCAGGGGAGAAGTCTGATGGGAGGAGAAGTGATGCAAGTCCCAGGGGCCAAGGAGGGCAGTGGTGGGGTTGGGGAGGTGAGGAGCAAGGGTGTCCATCCAGGGTCAGACCTCAAGGAACTGCTTCTCCTTCTGATGCAAACCTCCTGAGGAGACCCTCTGAGTCATTATCACTTGCAGAATGCTGCTGGAACCTCTCCTCTGAAGTACAAAGTAATGAAATATTCCCTTTCAAATATCAGTGCAAAAGTGCACTTTGAAATCTTCCTCCTGATATCCACCAGGAACAAAATTAAAAACTCCAAGGAACTCTACAGGTCTTGAAGACTTGAAGGAAAAAACAAAAGATAAAGAGCTCCTTTGGGCTTTTGAAGCTCATTAAATGAACTTCAGATATGTTGAGAAGAATGAAAAACATCTCTGATAAAAATTCAGAAGCAAAACTCAAAATACCTTCACACACTGATGGGCCCCCCTGAGCCTGCCAGAGCCTCCCCATGGCCTCGTTAGAGCAGATCCCTGGAGGCCATGGTTGCAGGAGGCAAAGGCCCTGTGCTGGTGGCTGTAATGCTGAGAAAACCCTTTGCTTTGTTGGATGCAGCAGAAAGGCCAAGCCTTGACCCCAGGCCCTGGGAAGGCAGATCCTGAGAGCCTCAAGAGAAAGTTTCCTCTCCCCAGCCTTGGTGGCCCAGGACACTGCTATGGCCAAGGGGACAATGACTTCACTCCTTGACAGAGCCCTTGGCCACCTCTCCTGCAGGCTGTCCTACACTGTCCATGCCTGCAGCTCCTTCCCTTCAGGCTGTTGTCACCCTTCCTGCTTTCCCACCTAACTCTCACCCCAGTATTTCCATTCCTTCTCTGGTGTCTCTCTGATCTCACTGGCTTTGCCTTGAAAACAAAATCCTGGGCTGATCCAGAACCCTTCTAGGTAAACCTCTAACATAAGGATACCCTGGGGGTAAGACTTCTTGTTCTTTCCCTACAGTTTGAACCTTCCAAGATTACCTTTGTGGATGTTTTGGTCTACCAAGAGAAGTTCCATCATAAAGTCATAGAACTGTCTGGGTGTGAAGGGATGTGACAGACCAGACTTGTATTTCTCATGATCACTCCAAAAGTACTGCCCATACAACCTTTGTGGAAACTTCCCCATGGTACAGTCTGAAGTTTTCTGGGATGGGTAAAACTCATGGACAGACATAAAATGACGTGGTCTGAGAAGAGTGTGTGCCTCAGAGTCTGGGATGGATGCTCCTGATCCCATGCCTCTACTCAGTCTTGCTCTGGGCTGGGGATTTTGGAATGCCCCGGGATATTTCACAGAATCACAGAATCACAGAATCACAGAATCCTAGGGGTTGGAAGGGACCTCGAAAGATCATCTAGTCCAACCCCCCCTGCCAGAGCAGGGCCACCTAGAGTACATCACATAGGAACGTGTCCAGACGGGTTTTGAATGTCTCCAGTGAAGGAGACTCCACAACCTCCCTGGGCAGCCTGTTTCAGGGCTCTGTCACCCTTACAGTAAAAAAATTTTTTTGAATATTCAACTTGAACCTCCTATGCTCCAATTTACACCCATTACCCCTTGTCCTATCACTGGTCACCACTGAGAAAAGCCTAACTCCATCTCCCTGACACTCACTCCTTACATATTTGAAAACATTGATGAGGTCACCCCTCAGTCTCCTTTTCTCCAGACTAAAGAGACCCAGCTCCCTCCGCCTTTCCTCATAAGGGAGATGTTCCACTCCCTTAATCATCTTAGTAGCTCTGCGCTGGACTCTTTCAAGCACTTCCCTGTCCTTCTTGAACTGAGGGGCCCAGAACTGGACACAATACTCCAGGTGCGGCCTCACCAATGCAGAATAGAAGGGGAGGAGAACCTCTCTTGACCTACTAACCACACCCTTCCTAATGCACCCCAGGATGCCATTGGCCTTCTTGGCCACAAGGGCACATTGCTGGCTCATGGTCATCCTCTTATCTACCAGGACCCCCAGGTCTCTTTCACCTACACTGCTCTCCAGCAGGTCAGCCCCCAACCTATACTGGGACATTGTGTTGTTCTTCCCTAAATGCAAAACTCTACACTTCCCCTTGTTGAACTTCATCATGTTTCTCTCTGCCCAACTCTCCAGCCTGTCTAAGTCTCTCTGAATGGCAGCACGGCCTTCTGGTGTGTCAGCCACTCCTCCCAGCTTAGTGTCATCAGCAAACTTGCTGAGGGTACATTCTATACCCTCATCCAAGTCGTTGATGAAGATATTGAACAACACCAGTCCCAGTACCGACCCCTGAGGGACTCCACTAGTCACACACCTCCAACCAGATTCTGCCCCATTGACTACAACTCTGACTCCTTCCTTTCAACCAGTTCCTGATCCACCTCTCTACCTGATCACCAAACCCATACTTGATCAACTTATCTACAAGGATGCTGTGAGAGACGGTGTCAAATGCTTTACTGAAATCAAGATAAACCACATCTACCGCTCTTCCATCATCTATCCACCTAGTAATTTCCTCATAGAAGGCTATGAGGTTAGTCAAACATGATTTACCCTTGATAAAACCATGCTGACTGCTCTTGATGACTCCCATGTCCTTGATATGCCTGGAGATAGTGACAAGAACAAGTTGTTCCATCACCTTTCCAGGGATGGAGGTGAGGCTGACCGGTCTATAGTTACCCGGGTCCTCCTTCTTGCCCTTCTTGTAGACTGGAGTGACATTTGCTATCCTCCAGTCCTCAGGCACCTCTCCTGTTACCCATGACTTACTGAAGATGATGGAGAGTGGCCTAGCAATGACCTCCGCCAGCTCCCTCAGCACCCTTGGATGCATTCCATCTGGACCCATTGACTTATGGATGTCCAGATTACTCAGCTGATCCCTAACCCAATCCTCATCTACTATGTCCAACTTCTCATCTATCTTGACTACATCTGGGGCTAAATGAATCTGGGGCTCATGCGGAAACCCTGCAGGAGTAAAGACAGAGGCAACGAAGGCGTTCAGCACCTCTGCCTTCTTTATATCCTCTGTCACCAGGGCTCCCAGCTCATTCCTTAGTGGGCCAATATTGCCTCTAGTGTTAGTTTTGCTAGCTATGTATTTGAAAAAGCCCTTTCTATTATCCTTAACCTGACTTGCAAGGTTAAGTTCCAAGGAGGCCTTAGCTTTCCTAATTGCCTCCCTACATCCTCTGACAACAGTCCTACCTTCCTCCCAAGTGACCAGCCCCCCCTTCCATGATCTGTAGATCATAGATTTTCCTTTTCCACTTCAGTTTTCCCAGCAGTTCCTTTTTTAACCATGCTGGTCTCCTAGCTCCCTTACTAGATTTCCTAACCATAGGGACGCTCTGATCCTGTGCTTGCAAATAGTGGTCCTTGAATATTGACCAGCTATCTTGAGCCCCTTTATCTCTTAACGCCCTGTCCCATGGGATTTCTCTTAACAGTTGATTGAGGAGGCCAAAGTTTGCCCTGTGGAAGTCCAGGGTTCTGGTCCTACTGGGTATTCTGTTCCTTTCACACAGGATCCTGAACTCTACCATCTCATGATCACTGCAGCCAAGGTTGCCATTGACCACCACTGCTTCAACAAGGCCCTCCTTGTTGGTTAGTACAAGATCCAGCAGCGCTCCTCTTCTTGTTGGCTTGTCCACCATTTGCATTAAGAAGTTATCATCAATGCACTGGAGGAACCTCCTAGACTGTGAAAGGCTGGCTGTATGAGTCAACCAGCAGATATCGGGGTAGTTAAAATCTCCCATGAGGACTAGGGACTGAAGTTTTGAGGCTGTTTTCAGCTGCCTGTAGAAGGCCTCATCAACCTCCTCGCCTTGATCAGGAGTCTGTAGTAGACCCCCACAACTGTGTCACCCACACCAGCCTTCCTCTTAATTCTTACCCACAAACTTTCAACTTGCCCCTCATCAGCCCCTGCACAAAACTCAACACATTCTAGTTGCTCTCTCACATAAAGAGCAACTCCACCACCTCGCTTCCCCGCCCTATCTTTCTGAAAAAGCACATAACCATCCATGGCCACATTCCAGTCATGTGACCTATCCCACCATGTCTCTGTTATCGCTACCCTTAGCCCGTACACTGACCTCTAACTCTTCTTGCTTATTCCCCATGCTGCGTGCATTAGCATACAGACATTTCAGGAAACAAACAGAGCACACTGGTGGGACTAAATCCTCCCTAGACCACCTGCCTTCGGGCCCTGGTTCGTTCTTCTTGTGTTTGTCCCTAACAGACCCAGTTTTCTCCCCTTCCCCCTTCACATCTAGTTTAAAGCTCTCTCAATGAGCCCTGCTAAGTCCTGCCCCAAAAGCCCCTTCCCCCTCTGCGACAGGTGCATCCCACCTGCCATCACCAGGCCAGGTGTCTCATATAGCATTCCGTGATCAAAAAAACCAAAACCCTGTCTTTGGCACCAGTCTCTTAGCCACTCATTGACCTGTAAAACTCTTCCTATATACCTCCCCTCATACCTCATACTACTGCTCAGTGGTCAGCCCAGAGGGGTTGCAACCCTCGGCAGACCTTCTTCAACTGCAGCTTCTATGTCCCATCCGGCCTCGCCCCTTTTCCTATGATGAGCCAAACTGAGGAACTTCAGTTAATTGAGTTTTCTCCTAACTCCACCTTATGGCATTTGTCATTTGTGTCTCCACTCCCTTTTTCCCTTCCCCTGTTCCTTTAGATTATCAGTTATTTACTTTTTAGTGACATTTTTATCTTCTTTGGGGAGATATCCGGGGGTCGTCAGGGGGTCTTTGGATGAAGTAAGAGCTCTTCCTCCAGACTGAACTTTTTCCCTTTCTTGATTTTGCTGACTTCATTATATTGTTACAGGGCGATATCAGACCCCAGCCATAACTTTCCCCTTATCTGCTGGCTGTGACATCTTTATGTTCTCCTTCTGCAGATATTCACATTCTTTTGGTGCCTCGTTGGCCTTGGCAGTGCCTTGTTTTAAGAACAAGACTTACATTCCTAATTATCTCCGAGACAGCAGTTCGTCTCGTTAGGGCCTTGTTGTGTTCACACTGAAACAGTGGAAAATTCCATGTCTCAGCTGCTTTGTCTGGCCCCACGTTCACTTCTTTCTCAGTTTAATTCTGAATTTCACTGGTCAGGAACACAAATTCATTAACATATATTACAACCATTAATTACAATCTCAACTGACCCCCGTGATTGGCCTTAACCACCCTGTTAATCACGTGTTAATTACAAGTTAATCACATGTAGATCCCATGTTAACCCTGTGTTGTTCCCATGTGCCCCTCTCCACCCCCCACACTAACGCTCGGGACCAAACCCCCCCCCTTTAATTCTCCAATTAAATTGCTGCCCAATTAACGCTGATTTGCGGCTCATTAATTATTCACTGGGGGGGAGGGGAAGGAGGGAGAGGGGTTAATTGGGGGATCTCGAAATGAGGGACGGGGCTGGGGGGGAAATAATCAGAGAAATCAAATGGGGAATAAAGGGAAAATTGATTGAAATTAAATAAATTATTAAATATAATCTTAAAATAAAACAACAAATAAATTAATACATTAAATAAATAAAATTTCAAATAATAACAAATAATAAAATAAAGAAAAAAAATACTAAAATAATATTAAATAATAAATAATAATAAAAAATAATTTAAATAATAATGATAGTATTAAAATAATAAAACTAAATAAAGTAATAACTAGATTATAACTAATTTTAAAAATAAATAAAACAAGAATGATGTAAATAATAATAAATATAAATAATTATAGGAACAAATAACAATTCAAATAACAATAAATATTAATATAGAGTAATACATATAATATAGAATAACAAATATAACTAATAGATAAATTAGGAAATTAGATATTAATAATAAATAAATAGTATATAATAATAAATACTAATGTATAATAAATATATAATGACTAAAATTAAATATTACAAAAATTAATAATATACAATAATATAATATAATATAATATAATATAATATAATATAATATAATATAATATAATATAATATAATATAATATATATAGTATTATATATAAATATATATAAAAATAAATAACAATATATAATGATAAGTAATAATAAGATAATAAAATATATAATAACGAATAATATACAGTATATAATAAATAATGAATACATTAATGTAATAATAAAAATAGTACTAAATAAGAAATACAATAAATTAAATATCCATTATTAATAATACATAATAATGTATAATGGTAAAAAATACCATATAGTAATAAGTAATATTAAGATAAAATAATAATTATTAAATTTTTATTCATATTATTATTCATATTGTTATTTATTATTATATATAATGTATTATATATATTATTATTTTTGTTATTATATATTATATCTTATATATAATATAATATTATTCATATTATTAAAATAATAAGTAATAAAATATATAATATTATAATATACGGTATATAATAATAAATATAACAAATACAGTATAGACCAGTGTGGAATAGTGTAGACCACTATAAACCAGTATAAACCTATACAAACCAGTATAGCCAAGTACAGACCTATACAAACCAGTATAAAACATTAAAAAACAGTATAACCAGTATAGACCAGTGTAAACCAGTATATACCAGTATAATCAGTATAAACCAGTAGAAATCAGTAGAGACCACTATAGACCAGTATAACCAGTATATCCAGGTCTAAACCAGTATAGACGTGTATAGACTAGTACAGACCAGTATAACTAGTATAAACCAGTACAGACCAGTATAGACCAGTATAACCACTATAAATTAATATAACCAGTATAGACCAGTATAGGCCAGTATAAACCAGCATAAAACAGTATAGACCTTTGTAGAGCAGTATAACTAGCATAGACCAGTATAGACCTGTATAAACCAGTATAAATCAGTATAACCAATATAGACCAGTACAGACCAGTATAAACCAGTATAATCAACATAAACCAGTATCGACCACTATAACCGGTACAGACCAGTATAGACCAGTATAAACTAGAATAACCAGTATAGACTAGTTCAGACCAGTATTAACCAGTATAGACCAGTATAAACCAGTTTGACCAGTATTACCGGTATAGAGCAGTACAGACCAGTATAGACCAGTATAAACCAGTATAGACCAGTAAAACCAGTATAGACCAGTATAGACCAGTACAGACCAGTACAGACCAGTATAGACCAGTATAACCAGCATAAATGAATATAACCAGTATAAACCAGTATAGACCAGTATAGGCCAATATAAACCAGTATGAACCAGTATAACCAGTATAAAGCAGTATAGACCAGTATAAACCAGTATAGACCACTATAAACCAGGATAGACCAGTATAAACCAGGATAGAACAGTATAACCAGTATAGACCAGTATAGACCAGTATAGACCAGTACAGACCAGTACAGACCAGTATCACCACTACAAATCACTATAAACCGGTAGAGACCAGTATAGACCAGTATAAACCAGTATAAGTACTGTACACCACTATAGGCCAGTTAAACCAGTACAGGTCAGTATACACCAGTAAAAACTAGTGCCTGCCAGTCCATCCCAGTTACTCCCAGTTGACTCCCAATGCGGCCCAGTCCCTCCCAGTTGACACCAATCCCGTTCCAGTCCCTCCCTGTCCCTCCCAATCCCCTCCCAGTCTCTCCCAGTTGACTCCAAATCCCTCCCAGTTGCTCCCAGTTGGCTCCAAATCACTCCCATTTCCCTCCCCATCCCTCCCAATCCCCTCCCAGTTCTCTCCCTGTCCCTCCCATTTCCCCCCAATCCCCTTCCGATCCCTCCCAGTCCCTCCCAGTTCCCCCAATCCCCACCCAATCCACTCCCAGTTCTCTCCCAGTCCCTCCCATTTCCCCCCAATCCCCTCCCAATCCCTCCCAATCTTTCCCAATCCCTCCCAGTTTCCTCCCAGCACCTCCCAATCCCTCCCAATCCCCTCCCAACCCCTCCCAGTTCCCTCCCACTCTCTCTAAATCCCTCCCATTTCTCCCCAATCCCCTCCCAACCCCTCCCAATTCCCTCCCTGTCCCTCCCAATCCCTCCCAGTCCCTCCCAGTTTCCCCCAATCCCCTCCCAAACCTTCCCATTCCCTCCCGATCCCCGACCAATCCCCTCCTATTGCCTCCCAGTCCCCCCCAGTCCCTGGGAGGTTACAAGTTTTGTATCTTTGTTGTTCCTTTTTCTTTCTACCTGAGGACATTCTGTCCGTGCTGGGTGATGCCAAGAACGACCATTCCCTTTCTTAGGGGGAAATGCAAAGTGCAGCCTGCAGGGTGTTCTTGATGGCAGTGCAGAAAGCAGCTGCCGTAGGAAAGAGAGGCTGCTGCGGGCTTTTGGAAAGGGACACTTGTCATGCATTGCTCCTCCTGCCCCTAAGGGAAGGTGTCCTGCAGGCAGGGCAGGAACGGGCTCGCTGCCGCTGCCCCCATCCCCTCAGTGTGGGACAGGACAATCGCTGCCAGCGCTCGGGGCTCCCCGCAGAGACCCCGATGATGCTGTTGCCATGCTGGGTGGGTGGGTGGGGATGAAGTGGCAGCGTGGGGACAGGAGGGAGCTGAATGAGCAGCAGCTGCTGGATGTAGGGTACAAGTGGGGGCACTGACAAGGTGGTGGAGGCAAATTATCCCAGACCCTTCCCAGGGAGCCAATAAGAGCAATGTTGTGTTTGGGATGAAAAGGAACAATGTTCTTAAGGAGTGAGGGATCTCAAAGGCTTTACCTCACTGTCCAGGTCTCTTGCAGACAGATTGAATATACAATTGTAAACTGAATACCAGTCAAATAGAACTTCTCAGTATTATTTTTTTATGGTCTTTGTAATCTTCCCCAAACTGGAACCTCTGTAATTAGCTGTGCAAGTCTCAAACACTAAAAACACCACAGGGTGACTCATGGCTGCTCAGTACTGTAATGGGCCCCCTGGTGCCAGTGGCACTGAGTCCATGATCCTCAGGTACTGACAGGAGATAAAAAAAAACCCATTTTTAGAAGTTAAAGCCAAAACAAAAACCAAAATGATTGTGAAGTGTTGATTGGCTCCATTGGGTCCCATTACTGACAAAGCCTCCCCGGAGACTTGTTAGAGAAGGTCACTGGAGGCCATGATTGCAGGGAGGAAAATGTTCTGTAAAGGTGGCTCTGATGCCACCCGTATTTTTTTTTTTATTTCTTTTATGGACCAGTCTGGACAAACTCTGAGCCCCAGGAAATGGGAAGGCAGAGCCCAGCCCTCACTTGTGGGTCAGGACTTTTCCTAGGGGCAGTCGGGTGTGAAGATGAGCAATAAAAACTGCAGGAAAAATGCACAACATCTCCCAACTACCCCAAGAAGGGGCGAGGAACATACCAAGTACAGAGCCTCAACAGAAACTTCTGCCTGGTGGTGGTGATCCAGTGACCATTTCTAAAGTCACCTTTCCAGACACAGACTGTCCAGACAAAGGGACGGGATGGAGAGCTGGGCCCATGAAAACTTCATGAGGTTTAACAAGAACAAGCACAAGGTCCTGCACCTCGGTTGGGGCAATCCCCAGAACAAACAGAGGTTGGGCAGAGCATGGATTGAGAGCAGCCCTGAGGAGGAGGAGGACTTGGGGTGCTGGTGGATGAGAAGCTCAGCACCAGCTTGCAAGGTGTGCTGGCAGCCCAGGAAGCCAAGCATGTCCTCAAAAACATGCTACACAAAAAGCACCCTGGCCAGCAGGTCAGGGGAGGAGATTCTTCTCCTCTGCTCTACTCTGGTGAGACCCCACTGCAGTGCTGGGTCCAGTTCTGGAGCCCCAAGCACAAAAAGGCCCTGGAGCTGTTAGAACAAGTCCAGAAGAGGCCACAAAGATGATCAGAGGGCTGATCATCAGGAGGTCTCTTGGCCAGCCTCCTGGTCTCATCAGGGTTGGTTTGGGGTAAGGGAAGCTTGCTCAGGATTTATTAATTTGGGGCTTGAAAAGCTGCAGGGGTGGAGATGACATGTTCACTGGTAGATGAGCTTGAGTGTCTTGATGAGGAGCAAGTTTTTGAGTTTTTCCTCCCTTTTTTCAGCTGATGCCCCTTGGTTCTAACCCTCCCATCATGCACACCCAGGAAGGACCCGGCTTCACTACTTGCTGATACCCAATGAGTTATCATAGAATCATAGAATATGCAGAGTTGGAAGGGACACATCAGGATGATCAAGTCCATCTCTTCCCTCTGTAGAGTACCCCCAGGATCGCACCATGAGCCTGAGAGTATCATGTAAACACTTTTTGGACTCAAGCAGGTTTGACCACTTCCCCATTGAAGTGTTCATCATTATGAAGCAATGAAGTTGTTCTATCACTCAACTGCCCTCTGAGTGAAAAACCTTTCCCTTCTGTGTAACCTAAACCTCCACTGATTAAGCTTCTTATCATTTCCCAAAGTCCCCTTATTGGTCATGTAAGTGGAGAAATCAGACCCAGTCCCATCTCTTGCCTCGTGAGGATCCACAGACTGCAATGGGGTCTCCCCTCAGCCTTCTTTTCTCCCAAATGAACAATGCAAGTGAGCTCAGCTGCTCTCCATAAGTCATCCCTTCCAGACCCTTCCCCATCCTTGTTGCTCTCCTTTGGACACTCTCCAACAACTTGATGCCTTTTCTATCCTGGGGTGCCCAAACTGCACACAGGACTCACAGTGAGGCTGTACCAGTGCAGAGCAGAGCAGGACAGTCACCTCCCTGGGCTGGCTGGTGACACTGTGCTTGATGCACCCCAGGACAGGGTTGTCCCTCCTGACTGCCAGGAGACACTGCTGGCACATCTCCAGTTTGCCATCAACCAGGACCCCCAGGTCCCTCTCTGCTCTCCAGCCACTCGTTCCTCAGTCTGTACTTTCCCCCAGAGTTGCCCCATCCCAGGTACAGAATTCAGCACTTGCCCTTGTTGTTGCTGATTCAGCCCTTGCTGAACTTGTGGTTCAGCACTTGTCCTTCCTGTGCCTGCTGATTGCCCAGCTCTCTCATCCACAAACTTCCTTCAGATTCCTTTCAGTCCTGCATCCAAGTCAATGATGAAGATGTTGAAGAGGACTGGGCCAAGGATGGAGCCCTGCAGGACCCCACTAGTGACCAGTCACCACACCTGATGTGACCCCATTCACTGTCACTCTTTGTGCTCCACCTGTGAGCCAGTTGCTCACCCATCACATAGCAGGGTTGTCCAGCTGTATGATGGACATTTTATCCAGGAGGATGCTATGAGAGATAGTACCAAAAGCCTTCCTGAAGTCCAGAAATATTATATCCACTGGCTTCCCTTGATCAGGTAGGTGGGTTACCCTGTCATAAAAGATCTGACCCATTAGGATCCCCAAGTCGTTCTCTGCAGGGCTGCTCTCAATCATTCATCTCCCAGTCTTTACTGACAGTGGGAATTTCCTCCTCCCAGGTGCGGGACTTTGCACTTGGACTTGCTGAACTTCATGAGGTTTGCACAGACCTACCCCTCAAATCTCTCCAGGTCCCTGTGGTTGTCATCCCTACCCTCAAGTGAATCACCTGTGACACTGAGCTTGGTGTCATCTGCAAGCTTTCTGCGGAATCACTTGATCCCACAGTCCCTGTCACTGATGAAGACGTTAATTAGTACTGGGGACATCCACTACTATTTAGAAGGTACCCTTAAGTCCAGAAGGGAGGCTCTTCATTATTGGTTTCCCTTGGACACTGATCCACTGACCATAACTGTCTGCATGAGGTCATACAGCCATTTCCTTGTCCATCCATCAAACACATCCCCCTCTAATTCAACAATGAGAATGTTTTAGAGGATCATATGGAGTCTTGGAAGATGATGTCTGCTACTTGTGCCCTGTTCATTGCTGCAATTAGTCCAAGGTAGAAGGTCAGGAGGTTGATGAGACCCAGCTGGGCCTTTGTGAAGCTCTGTTCCTTTCCTCAGATCACCACTGTCTTTCCTAAATCACCAGGAAAAGGTGATTTTAATATGGAAGGTGTGACTTAATAGGATCTAATGTCAAGGATTTGTCTGCTAATATGTGAAAGGGACATGTAGGGGTTAAAATTGGAGTGGCTGAGATGGAGACCTGAGGCGATGATTTGTAGAGGACAGTGGAAATGGAGCCAGGATCAGGTTGGAGTGATGTGTTCAGGAATCAGGGAACACAATGAGGAGGTCCCTCCCATTGAGTCACGAGGGCCAGTGTGCACCCCCTTCCTTTCTAAACTCCTCAGAATGTGACAGAACTCAATCATAACAGCAGAGCAAGTCTCAGAAAGAGAACATCAGGTAAAGAAATAACTTCTGAGTCTTATTTTTTTAAAAAAAAAGGCCATAGGTATTGCTTCAAAAATCTTTCAAGAAGAATCTAATTAACAGTGGAAATGAAGGTGCAAGAACTGGAAATTTAACAATGGGATTCCTTGTGAACAAAAAAGTATAAAGAGGACAGAATTAGTAAACACCATCAAAAAATTCCAGAATGCTGGTTGGGACTGTAATGAGACACATTAAAAATTATGTTAGATATATTATAAGTGCTATAAATAAGAAATGGGGAATTTTATTACTTATGAATCAATCCTGTCATCAGTTTACACAAAGCACTCTTGAGCTCCTGGTTCCTCATGGTGTAGATGAGTGGGTTCACTGCTGGAGGAACCACTGAGTACAGAAATGACAACACTAGGTCAAGGGATGGGGAGGAGATGGAGGGGGGCTTCAGGTAGGCAAAGATGCCAGTGCTGATGAATAGGGAGACCACGGCCAGGTGAGGGAGGCACGTGGAAAAGGCTTTGTGCTTTCCCTGCTCAGAGGGGATCCTCAGCACAGCCCTGAAGATCTCCACATATGAGACCACAATGAAAACAAAACACCCGAAAGCCAAGAAGGAATTGACCACAGAAAACCAAAATTCCCTGAGGTAGGAGTGTGAGTAGGAGAGCTTGAGGATCTGGGGGATTTCACAGAAGAACTGGTTCAGGGCATTGCCCTGGCAGAGGGGCAGGGAAAATGTATTGGCTGTGTGCAGCAGAGAATAGAGAAACCCAGAGCCCCAGGTAGCTGCTGCCATGTGGACACAAGCTCTGCTGCCCAGGAGGGTCCCGTAGTGCAGGGGTTTGCAGATGGCCACGTAGCGGTCACAGGACATGATGGTCAGGAGATAAAACTCTGATTGAATAAAAAATAAAAAGAAGAAGAGCTGTGCAGCACATCCCATGTAGGAGATGTCTTTGTTGTCCCAGAGGGAATTGGCCATGGCTTTGGGCAGGAGAAAAGAGTTTTCATTAAGCACAGTAGGAAATGTTCTTAACCATGGTGGGATAATGTCTCCAATTATCTGTACAAGTCTGGAAGATGTGAAGAATATCCCATGGAGAGCCATGGCCCTTTAGTGCTCTCTGTATTTCAAGGAGCCCCAGGGTGTGTTTGGTGCTGAGTCCATGATCCTCAGGTGCTGAGAGATGAATGAACAAAGTGCTCCAGAAGTCAGAATGGAACCTGAAAGTACCTTGAAGCATTGATTGGCCCCACTGAGGACCATTGCTCTGCCAGAGCCTCCCCATGGCCTTGTTAGAGCAGATCACTGGAGGCCATAATTGCAGGGAGGCAAAGGCTCTGGAAAGGTGGCTCTGAAGCCAAGGATTTTTCATTATTTCTTTATTAATGAAGCAGGCAGGCTACTCTCTGAACCCCAGGCAATGGGAAGGCAGAGCCCATCCCTCACTTGTGGGTCAGGACTCTTCCCACGGAAAGTGAAATATGATAATGGGTAATAAAAAAAATTCTGACACATCCTGACCTCCCCAAGAAGAGGGAAAAACGGCCAGAGCCTCAAGACAGAATTTCTCTTGGCAGACCTTGGCGGTTGAGGCAGCTGCCATGCGGTTGAGGCAGGTGACAAAGCCTTTGGTCCTGTAGGGCCTTTCAGCCTTCCAGAGCCCTTGGCCACCTCTCCTGCAGGCTGCAGGAGAATATATGAATAGCTTGAATTTTTACTTCAGTGGGAGGATAACCAGATGGCTCTGGTAAATGAGAATCAAACTATTTTCTCTGGAAACTTCACAGGGTTGGAAATTAATCCAGTCCTGCTGTACCTTTGGTACTCAGGGTATGTGATCTGTGGCTTTTTGACTGGGATTAGTGTTGCTGTGTGGTTCATTCTTGGTAAGAGATACTTACGAACAGTAGTTGTTATATGGTCTTCAAGAGTGTGGTACATGGTAAAGTGGTTTTTTATACACCTAGGAGATACACATAGGATACACATTATATAGAAACAGGAAATATCCCCCAAAAATGGAAATAGACTGCCCACATGTCAAAGCAGCCACACTTGGAAAAGCTCTCAGGTATCTGAAAGCATTGGCTGTACGAGATGTGATCTCTACCAATGATGAGACTGCAGATCCTTATCACATCCATGCCCTAAGCCTGTGAGGCAAAGGTTTGTGCATGCTGCACCATCCCCATTTAACCCTACACTGTCAGTAATGTTATGGGTTCCTGGAGAAATGGAACCAACTGTGGGTGATGGGATTAAAACAGCAGGAGAATATGAAGATGCTGTCATGGCTCCTCATCGGGCCTGGGTCTCAGCTGTAAAGGGAACAGCTGAGAAACGGCATCTACCCCATCACAAAGCCCTGGTGGTGCTATTGAGAGCCCAGGCCTGGAACTGTCTGCGACCATGTCACAGAATCATAGAATCCTGAAAGGGGTTGGGTTGGAAGAGTTCCAGATCATCTTGTTCCAATCCTCTGCATGCACAGGTAGGGACACTTTCCACCCAACTGAAGACAACCCTGCCCCTGTCTCCATGGAACTCACTGGAAATCCAGACATAGAGAGACAAAAGCTATCTCACTTTCCTGCCATTTCCCAAGCCATGCTCTTTGCTCAAATATGACTTTTTCTAAATTTTTATGTGTTCCACTTAATAACTGATATTATCCTGGTGCAGGGTGCTCCAGGGCTGCAGATCCACATCTGCCCCTCCGTGCTCCTCCATGGGCTGCAGGGGACAGCTGCCCTCTCCCCACAGCCTGCAGGGGAACTGCTGTTCTGGCCCTTCCTTCATTCACTGACTATGGGGTCTTGTGGAGGGCTGGCAGTAGGCTTCCACCTCCTTCTCCATGGACATCTCAGGCATTTTCTGCCACAGACATTCCATGGTCACCCAGGGCAGCTGCTGACTCCTGAGGGAGCTGCTCTCCCAGATATGGGCACCCCAGGTCTCCACACCCCTTAGATACCCCCAGGGTCACCACAAAAATCCCCATGAAAATGGTGTCCAGACTCCAGACCCTGCATCACAAAGCCCTGGTGGTGGCTGTGGAGATGCCCAGGGCTGGAACTGGCTGGGACTGTTTCATAGAACAATGGAATCATGGAATGGGGTGGGTTGGAAGGGTTCAAGATCATCTAGTTCCAACCCAACCCATTCCATCATTCCACTCAACTGAAGCCAACCCTGCCCCTGTCCCCATGGAACTCACTTCTTAATCCCATCCACAGAATCAGCCCCAGTCAGAGCTGGTGGACAGACAGCTGAGTATCAGCCAGTTGTGCGCCCGGGTGGTCAAGAAGGCCACCAACATCCTGGCTTCTATCAGGAATAGCATGGCCAGCAGGAGTAGGGAAGTGATCGTGCCCATGGATAAAGACAGGCAACAGTGGTGGTACAAGTTCTGGACACTGAGCCACTGTCACATCCTTTCAGGAGGACTTTTGGCTTACTGATGGCACTGTGACCCTCATCATTTTGTGAACTTCCCACCCACCACATCACCCACCTCTTCAATCCAGACATCACCAGTCTGGCTACAACAGGACAATGGTAGAGCATGGCAAAGGGCTTGCTAAAGGCCAGGTGCACTCCATGCCTTTCTGTCCCCTGCCCACTCTGCTTCAGCAATCCCCTCTTTGTCCTTCACCTGCCTGCAGCAGGATGGACCCCATCAATGTCCCAGGGACTGAGGTCATAGAATCATGGAATCCTAGAATGTTAGGGGTTGGAAGGGACCTCTAGAGATCATCCAGTCCAACCCCTGCCAAAGCAGGATCACCCAGGGCAGGCCACACAGGAACACACCCAGGGATGTGTTGAAATTCTCCAGAAAAGGAGACTCCACAGCTTCTCTGGGCAGCCTGTCCCAGTACTCCCACAACCTCACAGTCAAGAAGTTTTTCCTCATGTGTAGGTAGAACTTCCAGTGTTCTTGCTTAAACCCATTTTTCCACTGAAAAAAGATTGGCCCCTTCCTTTTGACACCCACCCCTCAGATATTTATACGTGCCCATAAGATTCCCTCCTCAGCCTTCTTTTCACATAGCTAAACAGCTCCAACTCTCTCAGTTATTCTTCATATGAGAGATGTTCAAGTCCCTTAATAATCTACTCTCCCTGGGACTGTCTCCAGTACATCCCTGTCTCTCTTGAATAACTGGATCCAGTATTCCAGGTGTGGTCTCACCACATCGGAGTAGAGGGGTAGGAAAACCTCCCTAGATTTCCAGGACACACTTTTCCTTATCTACCTGACTCTGTTCATGGGCTGTGCTGGTCAAGCTGGGAGGCAGACCCAGCTGATGGTGCTCACTGCCACTGACCACCTCCCACACAAGCTCTTGGGTGCCCATGGAGGGTGCTCAGAGGAGCCCTGCCTGATTCCAGTGCCAGGGGCTGTCTTTATTGCACAACATTCACCATCCCTGAGGGCTCTGGACACCAAAGAAGTGACAAAGGAACCAGCCCTGAGTACCCAACCTCACCCCTCTTAGAGACCATGATGGCATCAGAGGGAGCCCACAGAGAAAGCAGCACAGCAACAATCTCTGCAGAGTCGCCTCCTTGGGCAGCTTCTGGAGAGCAAGTGTGGAAGAAGAGCTGAGCTGAGGAGATCCCCTGTGATGATGGAAGGGCTGTTCTGGAGGCCAGTTCTGTCCCAGCAGTGCCCATGCCCTGTCCCTGCCTGCGGGCACAGGACTGTCACACCACAGGGCTGTGACCAAGCTGCCAGAGCACTCAGGCCTTACCCAAGGGTGCAGAAGGAGACTGTGGAGCTGGAAAGGGGACAGCTTGGAAAAGATCAAGCGCTGGTGCTCCCGGGCAGTGCCCTTGTGCCAGGACTCTTTCCCCTTCACCTCTGCACACAGGCACTGCCCTGCAGGTCCAGAGAGGGTCTCAAAAGAAGGGCTTCAAGAAAACAAGACACTGGAAGGTTCTTTATTCTATTTAAATACACCGATTTAATGAAAGTCTCTGTGTCAAAGAAAATCTGGACAGAAAAATAATGAGAAAGAAAAAGAATTATCAAATTCCTAGATGGGCATAAATTGGAAAAAAAATATCTGATGGCTGGCTGGGTGTGTACTGAGTTACATTATGAACAAGCTGCATAAAAAGTTAGTTAAATTCTTTTAAAAAAGATCTAGTGATCAGTTTTAAAAATGCACCCTTGAGCTCCTTGTTCCTCATGCTGTAGATGAGGGGGTTCACTGCTGGAGGAACCACCGAGTACAGAAATGACACCACCAGATCCAGAGATGGAGAAGAAATGGAGGGGGGCTTCAGGTAGGCAAACATGGCTGTGCTGATGAAGAGGGAGACCACGGCAAGGTGAGGGAGGCACGTGGAAAAGGCTTTGTGCCTTCCCTGCTCAGAGGGGATCCTCAGCACAGCCCTGAAGATCTCCACATAGGACACCACGATGAAAACAAAACAGCCAAAAGCTAAACAGACACTGACCACAAGAAGCCCAATTTCCCTGAGGTAGGAGTGTGAGCAGGAGAGCTTGAAGATCTGGGGGATTTCACAGAAGAACTGGTCCAGGGCATTGCCCTGGCAGAGGGGCAGGGAAAATGTATTGGCTGTCTGCAGCAGAGCATTGAGAAACCCAGTGCCCCAGGCAGCTGCTGCCATGTGGACACAAGCTCTGCTGCCCAGGAGGGTCCCGTAGTGCAGGGGTTTGCAGATGGCCACGTAGCGGTCGTAGGACATGATGGTCAGGAGACAGTACTCAGCTGTGATGAAGAAGACAAAGAAGAAGAGCTGTGCAGCACATCCCTTGTAGGAGATATCTGTGTTGTCCCAGAGGGAATTGGCCATGGCTTTGGGCAGAGTGGTGGAGATGGATCCCAGGTCAAGGAGGGAGAGGTTGAGGAGGAAGAAGTACATGGGGGTGTGGAGGTGGTGGTCACAGGCGATGGTGGTGATGATGAGGCCGTTGCCCAGGAGGGCAGCCAGGTAGATGCCCAGGAAGAGCCAGAAGTGCAAGAGCTGCAGCTCCCGCCTGTCTGCAAATGCCAGGAGGTGAAACTGGCTGATGGAGCTGCTGTTGGACATCTGCTGCCTCTGGGGATGGTACACTGCCAGAGAAAGAAAAGACAAAGTAAGTCAGGTCAGATTTTTCTGAGCAAATTCTTTTAGAAATTCACAGAAATCCCCAAACCACCTCACTCCATACAGGAAGAGTTTTTGCAGGTGCCATTCATGAGCTTTAGTTGGCTCTGGCTGATGGTGTAACTCAGAGCAGGGTATGTACTCTGGGCTCAGTGGAAGTCAGTCCTGCCCTACAGGAATTAATAAAAAAGGAAATGTTGATCTGACATTGAATCCAGTGTTAAAATCCGAGAGATTTCCAGCATTGTCAGCCCAATGCAGCACCAGCCTGCAGAGCAGAGCAGATTCAGCATGGTTTGGTCTGGTCCAGTTTCTCAAAAACACATGAGGAATATTATAATGCCGAAGCCCCTGGTATTTCTTCTCTGCAACTAAAACTGTCAGTGTGCTGAGAGACAAAGGGACTGTCCCTTAGTGCAGAGTGAGGACAGCTGCTCTGTCCATCAGTCCTGCTCTCAGTTGCACAAAGAGACAAAGACCCTAAAGATGGGGTATCCTGATGGGAGGGTGGGCTGGCCCCCACCCCCACCCCATATCCTCTAGTCCCTACAGCACCAAATCTACGTAAGTTTGGATGCTTTTCCTTCATGGACACAGCAGCAGGACAGAACCTGCAGCATCAGTGTCTGAGGTGCACCCAAATCCTCACCCCCCAGCCCAGCAAAAAGAAGGGGAAGAACAAGGGCAGCAGGAGCAGCAGGGGCAAGAGGGGAACCTGCCAAAGTTATGCTGCCAAGAGGGTCGGGACAGGGAGACACAGGCTGAGACTCCAGCATTTCTCCTCTCTGGTGCAAAGGGTGGCTTGAAGGATGCTCAGAATTCAGTGCCCATGATTTGAAGGCCTGGGGGACTGTGCTGTGTGACAGAGAGCGGGGTTTAGCTGCAGGGAGGGCAGCAGCTCTGCAGGGGATGGCTGGGAGGTGCAGGAATCCCCCCTGCCATCATCTTCCAGGCAGCAGCTCCCTCTCCATCCCTGCCCATCTATGCTGCCTGCAGGTCTTTCTCTGTCCCCAACTCTCCTCCCTGTAAGTACTCACAGCCCCCATCCCACCCACTGAGTGCTCAGCTCTGCCCTGCAGACCCCTCCTGGCAGCAGCAGGACCTGTCCAGGGGCTATTCTGGTTGTTCAGGGGCTAAGGAGCAGCTCAGACAAGGGCTGAGGAGAACTGGGGTCTCTGTGCCTTCTGCAGAGTGCAGAAAGAGCTTTCCACATCCAGGAGAGACAAGAGGAAGCAGAGCCTGAGGAGAGCCCAGCCAGGAGCAGGAAAGCCCTGCCCTGAAGGGACTCCTGAAAAGGCCCCTCAGAAATCTTCTGGGCATCAGCTGGAGCTGTGAGCAGCCCTGAGCAATTCATCCCTCTCTCACCAGCACCAGGAGCCTGCCCTGTGCTCCCTGTCTCCTGCCAGCCACAGCTTCTGCCAGCACCAGGGAGCTCCCCGGGCAGGCTGAGAGCTGCCCCTGGCAGGCAGGCAGGCAGGCAGCAGAGTCCCTGCCCCAGCACACAGCCCCTGGGCTGCAGGACCCTGCTCTGAAGGACAGCCCTGGGCACCCCTGCCTGCACACACCCCCTCACTCCTCTTCACAATTCCCCTTCCACCTCCAGCCCCTTCCCCCTTACAGCTCCCAGCAGCTCTGGCTCTGCAGCTTTAGGAGATGCCTCCAGGAACTGCACCAGCTTCACTGCCCTGCACCAGACACTCACCATGTCAGAAGCTGGGAAGGTTCTCCTCAACTCAGATGGCACTCATTCCCTGAATCTTCTCCCCTTTTAAGCTCTCTCTGCCTTGCTCATCTCCCCCAGATACCCTGGCAGTGCCCTCAGCCCTGCTGTGCTCTGCAGAGGAGCTGCTCCTGCCCAGAGCTCTCTCTCTGCAGCACTGCCCACTTGCCAGCAGCTCCCTCCATCCCAGGAGCCCAGCTCACAGCTGTAATGTGCCCTCTGGGGGTTTATGCTGAGCCCATGACAATTGCTAAAGAGGCAAGGAGGAGAAGCTGCAGAAGCTTCTTTCTCCCCAAGAAAGTCCAAGGCAGAGTCCAAAGTTTCCAAAGTTTCTTGGCATATGCCTGGGTCCCCCTGAGGGACAGCCCTGAGAAAGCAGCATCCCCTGCAGGGTGTGGGGGGAGCAGGAAGCAGGAGGCAGTGATGGCAGGTGGGGAAAAGGAAGGTGCAGGTGGCTCTGGTGCTGAGGAAGCCTGGCTGTGTGTCAGGACTGCAAAGGGCCCAGCCCTGAGCCCATTCCCCAAAGTTGCCAGCCCTGAGCCCCAGCCCCTGGCAAGGGAGGGAGATCCTGTCCCTGCCTCAGCCCTCAGGGCTCTCCTGGCAGCACTGGCATGTGGAGATGGGCAATGGCAAGGGCAGGACTATGGCACGGCACCTCCCGGCCTCCTGCAGATGGACAAGGAGGCTCTGAGCCCCAGTGCTGCTGGAAGCTCCACTTCTCTCCCCATGGCCATCAGGGACAGAGACAAGAGCCATCAGCAAAGGCATGGAGAGCTTGGCTCTGCCAAGTGTGCCTCCAGCTTTTCCACACCTTTTCCCTCTCTCCTCTCCAGCACAGTCTGTCCTGGGCTGTCCCATCCCCTGTGCCTCTTGCCCTGCAGGCTCTGCTCCTTCACCCACCTGCCCCACCTTGCTGTCCCCTTCCTCTCCTGACATCTCTGTGTCCTCCCTGCCTCTGCCTTGGCACACAGAGCCTTGGGCTGATCCAGGCTCCTTCTGGGGGATGTGGTGTTGCCCAGCACGGCCCTTGCAGTGACATTCCTTTCTTTTGCTCTCCACTCCAGGCATCCCCAGCTGCCCTTTGGGCCATTTTTTCTTGAACAAGCTGTTTCCCATTGTGAAGAAAAGCTCCACCATGCCCTAACACACACAACAGGCACTCCCAGGATACTGTTCTACTGCTCACAGTCTCCACAGCACTGAGCATTGACCCATCGTCAACTTCTTCAGACGCCATGGGCTTGGGGCTTCCAGAATCCATCTTGGGATAACTCGGGGCACTCTCCTTGGTAACTGAGGTGGTCAAAGTTCCTATTGTCATAGAATCATAGAATCACAAACTTATTTGGGTTTCAAGGGACCTCTAAAGTCCTTCTAATCCAACCCCCCTGCAATTAGCAGGGCCAGTCACTATGAGATAAGGTTTTCAAGACCTCCTCAGGCCTCACCTTGAATATCTCCAAGGATGAGGCTACAACTACCTCCCTGGCCATCCTCTTCTCTTTTATCCACTGCCCTCTATGTAAAGAACTTTTTCCTAACATCCAATCCAAGTCTTGAACATCTCTCATATGAAGAATAACTGTGAGAGTTGGAGCTTTTTAGCTTTGAGAAATCAAGGCTGAGGAGGGGATGTTATGAATGTTTATAAATATCTGAGGGGTGGGTGTCAAAAGGAAGGGGCCAATCTCTTTTCAGTGGAAGGAGTTGGTTTGGACTGGAACATAGGAAATACCACCTCAACATGAGGCAAAACTTCTTGTCTGTGAGGCTGTGGGAACACTGGAAAAGGCTGCACAGAGAGGCTGTGGAGTCTCCTTTTCTGGAGACTTTCAACACATCCCTGGGTGTGTTCCTGTGTGGCCTGCCCTGGGTGATCCTGCTTTGGCAGAGGGGTTGGACTGGATGATCTCTAGAGGTCCCTTCCAACCCCTAACATTCTAGGATTCTATGATTCTATGACCTCAGTCCCTGGGACAGTGATGGGGTCCATCCTGCTGCAGGCAGGTGAAGGACAAAGAGGGGATTGCTGAAGCAGAGTGGGCAGGGGACAGAAAGGCCTTGGGTGCAGCTGGCCTTTAGCAAGCCCTTTGCCATGCTCTACCATTGTCCTGTTGTAGCCAGACTGGTGATGTCTGGATTGAAGAAGTGGGTGATGTGGTGGGTGGGAAGTTCACGAGATGATGAGGGTCACAGTGCCATCAGTAACCCAACAGTCCTCCTGAAAGGATGTGACAGTGCCTCAGTGTCCAGAACTTGTACCAGCACTGTTTTCTGTCTTTATGATCCCCCTGTGGTGTGGGACAAAAGGCACTTTCAGCCTCTTTGTGGATGAAGCCACGCTGGGGAAGCCCTTGAGCAACCTCATGTGGTTCATCATCCCAACCCTGTGAAATTTCCAGAGAAAATAGTTTGATTCTCATTTACCAGAGCCATCGGGGTATCATCTCACTTAAGTCAAAATTCAAGCTATTCATATAAATGAGTTGAAATATCAACTGGGCTCGAGACAATTAGGTTAAGGCCATTGTTGGGTGTTAATAAATCTGTCAAGGTTTAACGCTTGGCAAAATAAGCTGGGCAATTAACCAAATGACAGAAGCTCTCTATCAATGACCCACCCCACCCTGATAAAGAAAGGAGAGATATTAAGCGAGAGAGACTTATGCGTTTGAAACTAAACTACACAGCTTTAATGAAACATTAATGATAAAAAGGAAAAATTAGTAAATATATACAGATATACAGAAAAATGGTACCATGTTCCTCCCCCCTCACCCCCAATAACTCTCACGTCAGCACCAAGCCTTCAGTGCAGCCCTGGAAAAGTCCAGGCTGGACTCCTGGAGTCATCAGGCCTGGTTTAATCCCAGATCTGTTGTAGTGGTGATGGTGGGGTGATCATTACTATTTTGGATCCCTCCCTGCAGCTCCTTCAGTTTAAAGCCTTTTAAAAGCAGTTAAAAGAAGGAGCTGCAGGCATGGACAGTGTAGGGCAGCCTGCAGGAGAGGTGGCCAAGGGCTCTGGAAGGCTGAAAGGCCCAACAGGACCAAGGGCTTTGTCACCTCAGACATGGCAGCTGCCTCAACCACCAAGGTCTGCCAAGAGAAATTCTGTCTTGAGGCTCTGGCCGTTTTTCCCTCTTCTTGGGGAGGTCAGGATGTGTCAGAATTTTTTTTATTACCCATTATCATATTTCACTTTCCGCGGGAAGAGTCCTGACCCACAAGTGAGGGCTGGGCTCTGCCTTCCCATTTCCTGGGGTTCAGAGTTTGTCCAGACTGATCCATAAAAGAAATAAATAAATAAGTCTAGGTGGCTTCAGAGCCACCTTTCCAGAACTTTTCCTCCCTGCAATCATGGCCTCCAGTGACCTTCTCTAACAAGTCTCCGGGGAGGCTTTGTCAGTAATGGGACCCAATGGAGCCAATCAATACTTCACGATGATTTTGTTTTTGTTTTGGCTTTAACTTCTAATTTTTTTTTTTTCAGTCTCTTTCAGTACCTGAGGATCATGGACTCAGTGCCACTGGCACCAGGGGGCCCATTACAGTACTGAGCAGCCATGAGTCACCCTGTGGTGTTTTTAGTGTTTGAGACTTGCACAGCTAATTACAGAGGTTCCAGTTTGGAGACTATTACAAAGAGCATAAAAAAATAATACATTATTTTATTAAAAATAATATTTTTATTTCATTATTTCATTAAAATTAATTTATATTCATTTATATTCATATTTCTTTTCATTTTATTTCATTAAAAAATAAATAATGAAAAATCCTTGGCTTCAGAGCCACCTTTCCAGAGCCTTTGCCTCCCTGCAATCATGGCCTCCAGTGATCTGCTCTAACAAGGCCATGGGGAGGCTCTGGCAGCAATGGTCCTCAGTGGGGCCAATCAATGCTTCAAGGTACTTTCAGGTTCCATTCTGACTTCTGGAGCAGTTTGTTCATTCATCTCTCAGCACCTGAGGATCATGGACTCAGCACCAAACACACCCTGGGGCTCCTTGAAATACAGAGAGCACTAAAGGGCCATGGCTCTCCATGGGATATTCTTCACATCTTCCAGGCTTGTACAGATAATTGGAGAGGTTTAAACACTGTAGTTAAGGATGAAAATTTCCTACTGTGCTTAATGAAAATAGTCTGAGGGAGTTTTATCTATTTTAACAGATCATGTCATGATTTTCAGTTTAGAGAAGAGGTGACAGAAGTTCCCTGAGGGCTGACACTGTGTGGGCAACTTTACTTCTCGCCTCCCCAGCCCCACCATTCCTTTCATGTCCCTCCTGGGACTCCCATCCCTGCTCCTTGCATCAGACTTCTCCTCTCCTCTCTGCAGCTGGAGGTTACAGCTCCACTGCACCACCTCCCACCTGCTCTCCTTAGAGAACTGACTGCACACGGGCACAGCAGGAGTTTTCCTTTGTGCCAGCCAAGAAAAGTCAAACAGAGAAAGTGAAGAAGAATCTGATGAGAAAGGGTTTAGAGAGACAGATTGGAAAAGAGAGATGTGATCATCATGACAGAGGTGGCTAAAGAGACAATCAGGCTGCTGAAAGACAGGGGAGCTTTGAACAACATGCTGCTCAAAGCAGCACCCAGGGGAGAGGCATGTGAATGAACCAAGAGTAGGAGAAGGGGACAGTTGGAGAGGAATGGGAATGGCCTTTGTCTGGAGGGTCTGTGTCTGGAAAGGTGACTTTAGAAATGGTCACTGGATCACCACCACCAGGCAGAAGTTTCTGTTGAGGCTCTGCACTTGGTATGTTCCTTGCCCCTTCTTGGGGTACTTGGGAGGTGTTGTGCATTTTTCCTGCAGTTTTTATTGCTCATCTTCACACCCGACTGCCCCTAGGAAAAGTCCTGACCCACAAGTGAGGGCTGGGCTCTGCCTTCCCATTTCCTGGGGTTCAGAGTTTGTCCAGACTGATCCATAAAAGAAATAAAAAAATAAGTACAGGTGGTATCAGAGCCACCTTTAGAGAACCTTTTCCTCCCTGCAATCATGGCCTCCAGTGACCTTCTCTAACAAGTCTCTGAGTAGTCTTTTTCAGTAATGGGACCCAATGGAGCCAATCAATACTTCACAATAATTTTGTTTTTGTTTTGGCTTTAACTTCTAAAGACTTTTTTTTTTTCAGTCTCCTTTCAGTACCTGAGGATCATGGAGTCAGTGCCACTGGCACCAGGGGGCCCATTACAGTACTGAGCAGCCATGAGTCACCCTGTGGTGTTTTTAGTGTTGGAGACTTGCACAGCTAATTACAGAGGTTCCAGTTTGGGGAAGATAACAAAGAGCATAAAAAAAAAATACTGAAAAGTTCTATTTGACTGGTATTCAGTTTACAATTGTATATTCAATTTATCTGCTAGAGACCTGGACAGTGAGGTAAAGCCTTTGAGATCCATCGCTCCATTAAGAACATGGTTCCTTTTCATCCCAAACACAACATTGCTCTCTTTGTCTCCCTGGGAAGGGTCTGGGATAATTGGCCTCCACCCCCTTGTCAATTCCCCAACTTGTACCCTTCACCCAGCAGCTGCTGCTCATTCAGCTCACTCCTGTCCCCATGCTGCCACCTCATCCCCACCCACCCACCCCGCATGGCACCAGCATCATCAGGGTCTCTGCAAGGAGCCCCGAGCGCTGGCAGCGATTGTCCTGTCACACAATGAGGGGATGGGGGCAGCGGCAGCGAGCCCGTTCCTGCCCTGCCTGCAGGACACCTTCCCTTCGGGGCAGGAGGAGCAATGCATGACAAGTGTCCCTTTCCAAAAGCCCGCAGCAGCCTCTCTTTCCTACGGCAGCTGCTTTCTGCACTGCCATCAAGAACGCCCTGCAGGCTGCACTTTGCATTTCCCCCTAAGAAAGGGAATGGTCGTTCTTGGCATCACCCAGCACGGACAGAATGTCCTGGCTTTGGAAGAAAACTCAACACAAAAAGGGGGGACACCCATTCTCACTGCCTCACGGGTGCCAGCCGTGCCCTCTGTGTCTCCCACCGGCCCTGGCCCCACCACGCTCTGGGTTTGCCCGGGGGCTCTGCAAGTGAAGAGGGAAAAAGGGGAGGAGGGGGCCAGGGAATCCTAATGAAAAGAGTCTCCAGCTGAGGACAAGAAAAGATCAGGCTCTCCCACCAGGCAGTGCTCTGGGGGCCACTAGAACTAGCATTAGAATTACTGAAAAAATAAATATATCTATATATTTAATTGTATCTTACTTCAATAATTAACACATTTTTAGCTCCATCCATAAATATTCTTATATTTTCCTCCATCCCACTGTTGGTGTGTGAGGGAACAGCTGCGTGGTTCTCAGGGCCTGGCTGGTGTTCAACCTCAACAGTCTTTATTTGGGACCCACGTGGGGCACAAAGGGCTGAGATAACAACAGATCTGATCAGAGCATCTTAAAACAAATTAGTTATAATTATTCCCTGTATGGGTTTAAGAGTTGCTGGTGACAATGCTGGTTGGTTTGGTCTCAGAGCTGTTCTTAGAGCTGTGGGATGTCACACCTTCCTCTCTCCCTGATGTGCTGGCTGTCAGCTCTGGAGCCTGCTCCAGGGCATCATTGGGCTGTGCTTTGTGCCATTGATGGTGACACTGACCCGGGACCTGCAGCCAGCATGAACATCTCCTCCCCACTTCATGTGCCACCTCCTGCAGACTGTTAATAATTACAGTTCTTACCATTTCTCTTATGAAAAACCAGTGCAGGAGACATCTCCGTTCTTTTGTTGCCATCTCCTGGACACTGTTAATAATTACACTTTTCCCTTTTTCTCTTTTATGGAGGGGGCATAGTTCCTGACCTTTTCATTCTCCCTATTGCTAATTACAGAGGTTGTTTTTTCAAAAAATTCTTCCGTATTTGGGATGTCAAAATGTGTACAGTCCTATCAGTAGGAACCAACATAGCTCTAGAGGACCCATCTAGGATGGAGAGGCAGATGAAGTATAACTGCAATAGCTGAGACCTTGTTCTCACTTCACCTTCCCACACGTCTGCTGGAAATACAGCACAGCAGAGAGGGAACAGGTCTGGAAATTCCTGGAGTGTGTGGAAGAGACCTTCCTGACACACCTGTGAGGCAACCAACCAGAGAAGACACTGCAATGTACCTCCTGTTTCTAAACAGAGAAGGACTTGTGGCTGATGTGATGGTTGGAGGTCATCTTGGGCGCAGTGATGATGAAATAATAGAGATATAGAAATAAAAGAGATCTCCCTCCCTAGAATCACAGAATCATCAAGGTTAGACAGACCTATAAGATCGTTGAGTCCAGCTGTCCACTCTACAACCCCTAACCACTAAACCACCCACTACAGGCTCTTCCTCTACCTGTCTTTTGAACATTTCTAGGGATGGTCCCCCAGCAGCTCCCTGGGCAGCCTGTTCCAATGCTAACCAACTCTTTCTGTGAAGAAGTTTCTCTTGTTATCTAACCTGAACCACCCCTGGTTGAGCTTTAACCCATTTATTCTTGTCCTGTCACTGCTAACAAGAGAGAAGAGCCCAGCGTCTGTCTCACTACCACCTCCTTTGAGGTAGTTGTAGAAAGCAATGAAGTCTCCCCTCAGCCTCCTCTTCTCTAAGCTGATCAACCACTATTCCCTCAGGCCCTCTTCATAAGTCCTGTTCTCCAAACCCCTGATCAGACTGGTTGCCCTTCTCTGCACCCTCTCCAGCACCTCCATGTCCTTCCTATCCTGTGGTGCCCAAAACTGCACACAGTGCTTGAGGTGCAGCCTCACCAAGGCTGAGGACAAGGGTAAGATCACCTCCCTGGCCTTGCTGGTCACACTCTTCCTGAATCAGGCCAGGGTGGTGGTGGCCTTCTTTGCCACCTGGGCACACTTATGGTTCATGTTCATCCAGCTGTGAGTCAGCACCCCCAGGTCCCTCTCTGCTGGGCAGCTCTCCAGCCACTCCTCCCCAAGCCTGTAGTGCTGCTGGGGGTTGGTTTGCCCAAGTGCAGGACTCGACATTTGGCCTTAGTGAAACTCATGCATGTGGCCTTGGCCCATCCATCAAGCCTGTCCAGATCCCTCTGCAGAGCCTCCCTACCCTCAGGTACATCAACACTTCCATCCAGCTTAGTGTCACCTGCAGATTTAATCAGGGTGCACTCTATCCCCTCATCTAGGTCGTTGATAAAGATGCTCAGAAGGAGAAGCCCCAGCATTGAGCCCAGGGAGACACCACTCGTGACCCCCCCCCACCAGCTTGATTTAACTCCATTGACCACAATTCCTTGGGCATGGATATCCCACCAGGATGATCTGCTCTATCAGCCTCCTTGGGACTGAGGTCAAACTGACAGCTCTGTAGTTTCCTGGATCATCCTTCTGTCCCTTCTTATATATGGGGATTATATCAGCAGGTTTCTAGATTTCTGATGTCTCTCCAGTGAGCCAGGACTGCAGGTCAATGATGGAAAGTGGCTTGGCAAGCACTGCCACCAGCTCTTTCAGCACTCTTGGGTGAATCCCATCCACTCACACAGATTTATGCACAGCCTTATGGTGCAGCAGGACACTGACCATCTCCTTCTGGATTGTGGGGGAACCTCTCTGGTCCTGGTCCCTGTACCTAGCCCAGGCAGTTAAATTCCCTTAATATAACTCTCCCTACTGCTAAAGACTGAGGCAATGAAGTTGTTAAGCACTTCAATCATTTCCTCATCTCTTGGTATCCTGTTCCCTCCTACATCTATCAGGTGATGAGTGGTCATCTGCCTCCTTGTCCTGGTTGGGGGGGTCTGTAACAGACTCCAAATCCAAAATCTCCCCTACTTGCCTTCCCCTTATTCCTTACCCATAAACACTCTCCTTTGTCATTCCTGGGATCAAGTTCTGTGCAGTCGAAACATTCCCTAACATACAGAGCCACAACACCAACACTCCTTCCTTTCCTATCCCTTCTGAAGTGCTTATAATCCTTCATTGCAGTGTTCCAGCTGTGACAGTCATCCCACCACATTTCTGAGATGACAACTACATCACAGCTGTCCTGCTGTGCAATGGCTTCCATCTCGTCCTCTTTGTTGCCCATGCTCTGTGCACTGGTGTAGATGCATCTCAGCTGGGCCTCCTTTTGTCTGGGAGAAGCCCAAATCACCTCCTGATTATACTCCAATATTCCCATAGCCCCCAACCTCACACCAGCTCCTGTCTTCCCCCAGCCTTATGCAGTGTCCTTCTCCTCCTTCACCAAGACACAGGACTGGGGGCCTTGCTTGCACACCCTTCTCCCCCAGGTACTGGTATGTCACATTCAGGCTCCTCATCAGTGACTCCACTTTCACCCCTGGTCCCCTTCATACCTAATTTAAAGCTCTGCTAATTAGCCCTGATATCTCCTGTCCTAAACCCCTTTTACCTCTGTGGGATAAGCTCTTCCCATCCCTTGTTAGGAAGCCTGGTCTCCTGTAAATCCAGCTTTGGTCAAAAAACTGACCCCTGGAGAAGTAAGGAGGAGGGTCAGCAGAACTGTCACCTTGGAGGTTTGGCAGGCAAATTTTGGCCTCTTTCAGAGTCTGGTTGAGAGAATCCCTTGGGAGACAATCCTGAAGGGCAAGGGATTTCAGGAAGTCTGGAAATTGCTAAGAAGAAACTCTTCAAAGGTGAAGGATCAGATGGCCCCATGTGCTGTCAGATGAACTGGTGGGGAAAGATGCCCAGCCTGACTGAATAGAGAGATCTGGTAAAAACTCATTTGAAAAAAGGAGAGTTTGTGGCCTTTGGAAAAAGGAATAATAGACTCAGGGAGTCTACAAAGATGTCAGGAGGCTACAGAGGGAAAAAATTACAATGGCCAAACACAGTGTGAAATTGATCTGTCTGCTGCCATTGAGGAACATAATCAATGTTTCTTTGAACACATTAGCAACAAAAGGAGGGTGAAGGAGAACCCTCATCCTTTATTGGATATCATGAAGAATCAGCAACCAAGGGTGAGGAGAAGGCTGAGGTACTCAAGGCCTTCTTTATCTCAGTCTATAGAAGCAGGACCAGTTATTCCTGGGGTACCCAGTCCCCTGAGCTGGCAGACAGGGACAGGGAGCAGAATGGAGACCCCTGATGCAAGGGGAGATGGTCAGTGACCTCCTGAACCACCCAGAGACACACAAGTCTGTGGGGCCAGATGGGACCCACACAAAAGTACTGAGGGAGCTGGCAGAAGTGCTCACCAAGCCTCTTGTCATCATTTATCAGCAGTCCTGGCTGACTGGGGAGGTGTCAGTAGACTGGAGACTGAGAGCTGTCATCCCCACCTACAAGAAGGGCCACAAGGAGGATCCAGGGAGATACAGGCCTGTCAGCTTGACCAGTGCCAGGGAACAGGATGGAGCAGATGGTCTGAGTGCCATTACACAGCATGTGCAGGACAGACAGGAGCTGGGGGACAGACAGCATGGGTTTATGAAAGGCAGGGACTGCTTGACCAACCTGATCTCCTTCTGTGACAAGGTGACCATTGATTAAATGAGGAAAGTTGGAGGATGTTGACTACCTTGAATTAAGTAAAGATTTCAGCAGCATTGTCTACAAAATCTTTCTAGAGGAACTGGCTACCTCTGGCCTGGAGTAGTGGCCTCTTCAGTGGGTCAAACTCTGGCAAGAAGGTCCTATTTCCCTCTTCCCTCTGGAGCTCTGGGCAATGCTCTCTGTCAGGCTGGGGAGGAGCTGACCCTCCCTTCATCAGACCAGCTCCCCCTTCTCTGCACACAGACACAGGCAATCCTCTTGCCTTGCTCTTTTCTCCCCAAGTGCAGCAGAAATGCTGAGGGTTTCAGACATCCAAGAACATTCCCTGGGAGAGAGGGGGGAGCTGAAATCAAAATTCAAACCTCCCTGAAATTGCCTTCTGCCACCCTGGTTCCTTAGTACTGGGAATGTAGATGCAGGTGACCCCTTTTGTTTAGCACTGTTTTCATGTGAGAAACCTCACTACTTACAGTGTCTCTATCTTGGGGGTTCTTCTTGATCTGCAGGCTGCCCTCCCGAAGGAAACAGATGAGAGCAGAATTGATGGAGAGATCACATGTCCTCACTGCTCTATCAAACTGACACTTTAACTCCAGATTTCCCTTAGAGATCAGTAGATATCTCAGGCATATCTGCCTTAAAAATACTTATTATTTATGGGGTAAGTAGAACAGAAAAAATGAAATCTTTCCCTTCAGGTATACTCTGCAGGCTGGTACATTGGCAGTAAAAATTCTGAAATGTTCATGGATGTCTAGATTGGATTTAATCTCCATTCCCCCCGTGTTCCATTTTAACAATTTCTGTAGGGCAGGACTGACACCCGAAGAGCTAAGAGTGCTGTCATTTCTCCATATGACACCATCAGCCAGCACCAACCACAGCTCATGAATGGGACTTGCCAAAATTCTTCCTCTATGGAGCAAGGTGCTTTGGGGATTTCTGTGAGAAACTGAATGGATCTGCCAAGAAAATTCTGACATTACTTCTTTAACATTTTCTTTCTCTGGCAGTGCACCATCCCCAGAGGCAGCAGATGTCCAACAGCAGCTCCATTAGGAAGTTCCTCCTCCTGGCATTTGCAGACAGGCGGGAGCTGCAGCTCTTGCACTTCTGGCTCTTCCTGGGCATCTACCTGGCTGCCCTCCTGGGCAATGGCCTCATCATCACCACCATCGCCTGTGACCACCACCTCCACACCCCCATGTACTTCTTCCTCCTCAACCTCTCCCTTCTCGACCTGGGATCCATCTCCACCACTCTGCCCAAAGCCATGGCCAATTCCCTCTGGGACAACACAGACATCTCCTACATGGGATGTGCTGCACAGCTCTTCTTCTTTTTATTTTTCATTCAAGCAGAATTTTATCTCTTGACCATCATGTCCTACAACCGCTACGTGGCCATCTGCAAACCCCTGCACTACAGGACCCTCCTGGGCAGCAGAGCTTGTGTCCACATGGCAGCAGCTGCCTGGGCCTCTGGGTTTCTCACTGCTCTGCTGCACACAACCAATACATTTTCCCTGCCCCTCTGCCAGGGCAATGCCCTGGACCAGTTCTTCTGTGAAATCCTCAAGCTCTCCTGCTCACACTCCTACCTCAGGGAACTTGGGCTTCTTGTATTAGGTTGTTTTTTAGCTTTTGGCTGATTTGTTTTCATCGTGGTGTCCTATGTGGAGATCTTCAGGGCTGTGCTGAGGATCCCCTCTGAGCAGGGAAGGCACAAAGCCTTTTCCATGTGCCTCCCTCACCTGGCCGTGGTCTCCCTGTTCATCAGCACAGCCATCTTTGCCTACCTGAAGCTCCCCTCCATCTCCTCCCCATCCCTGGACTTGGTGGTGTCATTTCGGTACTCAGTGGTTCTTCCAACAGTGAATCCCCTCATCTACAGCACGAGGATCCAGGAGCTCATGAGTTCTCGTAGGAAATGTTTAGGGTTTTTCAGAAGCCATAAGCTGCCTCCTGTCTTCTGCAAATGACTCACACTATGCGTCAGGACATTCCAAGTCTGTCATCCTTTGCATTTTTTCCTATTTATTCAGCTGTCATTTTATTTCCTTCAAAGTGATGTCTATACTCTTCCTTCCTACATTATTTTTTACCCACCTATTTGACTAAGAAAGTTTCTGTAAGTGGAGAGCCTCCACTGGATTTAAGTGAAATAAATATACCTTCAAGAAATATTTTGTCTGTTGTCCCTGCTCAGTGTATCAGGAATGACTGAGAAGTGAAACCCCCTGCTTGGCTGCAAGAGCCCTGGGAAGGCTGTTCTGTGCCTGGAGCAGTCAGAGCTCTCAAGGAGCACAAGGGCCAGGGCTGTTGTGCTGGGCTGGGCAGAGGGGATGGTCCTGAGGGGCTGCAGAGTTCTGCGCATCTCCTGGAGAGGAGAGCAGGGGACACAGGGTGCCTCCTGCTCCTTGTGCCATGCATGGTCACCCATCTGGGGCTGTGAGCTCCCTCTGCACCCCAGAAGGTGCTGTGCCCTTCAGAGGGGCTGGGGCTGTGGTGGGACTGCCCAGAGCAGCCTGGGGTGGGCACTGGTGTGGGGCCAGCAGCAACTGGGTTGTGCTGGGAGAGAGGGGAGGGAAGGTTGGAGAGCCTGGAGGGAGCTGTTCTGGGCTGGCAAGTGAAACCCTGGCAGAGAAAGCCATGAGTGTCCTCAGTTGAGGCTGAGTCTTTCTGCCAGAGCATCTCCATCCTCCTGCTGGGCTCAATGCCTGATTGGGGGGGAACTCCCTGCCCTGCCTGGGCTCTCTCCTGGCCCAGAGCCCAGCAGAGCCTGGGGCAGAGCTGTCGCTGAAGCCCCACAGCTGACATGGTTTCTCCAGGAGCTGGAGGTGCTGCCCAAGGAGATTGTCATGGGGTGACACAGAACCAAAGCACACTCTGAAGCCTTCTCAAAGACACCTTGTAAGCTTCAGAGTGGAGGGAAAGAACAAGAAGTCTCACCTCATGGGTATCCTTATGTTAGAGGTTTACCGAGAAGGGTTCTGGATCAGCCCAGGATTTTTTTTTCAAGGCAAAGCCAGTGAGATCAGAGAGACACCAGAGAAGGAATGGAAATACTGGGGTGAGAGTTAGGTGGGAAAGCAGGAAGGGTGACAACAGCCTGAAGGGAAGGAGCTGCAGGCATGGACAGTGTAGGACAGCCTGCAGGAGAGGTGGCCAAGGGCTCTGTCAAGGAGTGAGGTCATTGTCCCCTTGTCCACAGCAGTGTCCTGGGCCACCAAGGCTGGGGAGAGGAAACTTTCTCTTGAGGCTCTCAGGATCTGCCTTCCCTGGGCATGGGGTCAAGGCTTGGCCTTTCTGCTGCATCCAACAAAGCAAAGGGTTTTCTCAGCATTACAGCCACCAGCACAGGGCCTTTGCCTCCTGCAACCATGGCCTCCAGGGATCTGCTCTAACGAGGCCATGGGGAGGCTCTGGCAGGCTCAGGGGGGCCCATCAGTGTGTGAAGGTATTTTGAGTTTTGCTTCTGACTTTGACTTTATCAGAGATGTTTTTCATTCTTCTCAACATATCTGAAGTTCATTTAATGAGCCTCAAAAGCCCAAAGGAGCTCTTTATCTTTTGTTTTTTCCTTCAAGTCTTCAAGACCTGTAGAGCTCCTTGGAGTTTTTAATTTTGTTCCTGGTGGATATCAGGATGAAGATTTCAAAGTGCACTTTTGCACTGATATTTGAAAGGGAATATTTCATTACTTTGTACTTCAAAGAGGTTCCAGCAGCATTCTCCAAGTGATAATGACCAAGAGGGTCTCCTCAGGAGGTCTCTACCAGAAGGAGAAGCAGTTCCTTGAGGTCTGACCCTTGCTGGACACCCTTGCTCCTCACCTCCCCAACCCCACCACTGCTCTCCTTGGCCCCTTAGACTTGCATCACTTCTCCTCCCATCAGATTTCTCCCCTGGTCTCTGCAGCTGGATGGTTCAGCTCCTTTGCACCGGCTCCCCCCTCTTTTCCTTAGAGAACTGCTGCACACAGGCACAGAAGGAGTTTTCCTCTTTGCAAACAAAGTAAAACAAAGCATGATAAAGTTTCATGGCCAATCAAACACACTCTTCAACCATATGCTAAGTATGAGCTGCCCCTCATGAGGTCACCTTTCTACAAGGGATAATCTTATGAGAAATCCTTTGCTACTTCCAGGGCCTAAAGGGTCCCCACTGGTCCTTTGCTATCACAGCTCTAAAGACAGAGAATACAGAATGGCTGCACACTTTGCTTGGCCTTTCAGATAAATCCTTTGTAGCGGGGTCAATGAGAACTAAAAACCAGCAGGTGCCAATTGCTACTTCAATAGTGTATCAACAACAATATCACACCAACAGGGGTGCTGTGATCCCCATTCACAACCTGATCCGGCAGCTAGAGAGGCAAGGAGTGATCAGCAGGACTCACTGACCCTTCACTCATCCTCTATGGCCATTACCAAAGCCTATGGAAGAATGGAGGCATCATGGAGATTACCACGTACCTTCAGATCAAGCTCCTGAGGACATGGAAACAACCAGCAAGCAGATGAGGCTGCTCAAGTGTTCCAAAGAGATCTCGACTGGGACCATAGAGGTGAACTGGTTTTAGCTAGATGGGGCCATGACACTTCAGGTCATCAAGGCAGGGATGGAACATACTGATGGGCTTGTGAGCGAGGAGGGGATTGAACTTTGGACACTATTGTGCAGTTATCCACCATTGTGACATATGTGCTGCATAAAAGCAGGTTTGCATAAAAGCAAAAAGGTTGAAACCTCTGTGGTATGAAGGGAGATGGTCAGAATATAGGTATGGGGAGGCCTGGCACATCGACTGTGTCACACTGCCTCAGACCTACCAGGGTAAGCCCTGTGTGCTGACAATGGTGGAAGCAAGTACAGGATGGCTGGAAACATATCCTGTGCCTCATGGCACAGCCCAGAACACCATCCTGGGCTTAGAGAAACAAGTCTTGTGGAGACATGGTACACCAGAAAGAACTGAGTCAGATAATGGAACTCATTCCAAAACAGTCTTATAAGCAACTGGGTCAAAGAACATGGTATTGAGTGGGGATACCATATCCCCTATCATGCACCAGCCTCAGGTAAAGTTGTAAAGTACAATGGACTGTAAAAAACTACCTGAAAGGCAATGGGTGGTGCAACCTTTAAAAACTGGGACAAGCACTTGGAAAAAGCTACCTGGTTAGTTAACACCAGGGGTTGCATCATCAATTGCGCTGGTCCTGCTCAGTTAGACCTACACACAGTAGAAGAGGACAAAGTTCCTGTGGTGCATGAAAAGAATCTGCCGGGGAAAAAAGTTTGGGTTTTTCCTGCCTCGGGCAAAGGCAAACCCATTCATGGGGTTGTTTTCGCTCAAGGGCCTGGACACACTTGGTGGGTGATGGTGGGAGATGGAGAAGCACAATGTGTACCAGAAGGGAATCAAACACTGGGTGAGAATAAAAAATTTTTTTCATGGCTAGCTTAATCAGTAGAGCACGGAATTTTGGGGGTCGTGAATTCATGTCCCACGTTACTTGTTGTTACGTGAATTGTTGCATAAACTAACAGTGTTCATGGAATCATAGAATCATAGAATTGGCTGGGTTGGAAGGCACCTCAGAGATCATCGAGTCCAACCCTTGAACCACCGTTGCGGTTGCTAGACCATGGCACTCAGTGCCACATCCAGTCTCTTTTGAAATATCTCCAGGGATGGAGAATCCACTACTTCCCTGGGCAGCCCATTCCAAAGGCTGATCACCCTCTCGGTAAAGAAGTTATTTCTAATATCCAACCTAAACTTCCCCTGGCAAAACTTAAGACCGTGCCCTCTTGTCTTGTTGAAAGTCATCTGGCAAAAGAGCCCAACCCCCATCTGGCTCCAACCTCCTTTCAGGCAGTTGGAGAGAGCGATGAGGTCTCCCCTGAGCTGCCTCTTCTTTAGGCTGAACAGCCCCAGCTCCCTCAGCCTCTCCTCATAGGGTCTGTGCTCGAGTCCCTTCACCAGCCTGGTTGCCCTCCTTTGGACCCGCTCCAGAACCTCAATCTCCTTCCTGGACTGAGGAGCCCAGAACAGGACACAGTACTCGAGGTGTGGCCTCACCAGGGCTGAGTACAGGGGCAGAATCACTTCTTTGGATCTGCTGGCCACTCAGTTTCTGATACAGGCCAGGATGCCATTGGCCTTCTTGGCCACCTGGGCACACTGCTGGCTCATTTTCAGCTTCCTGTCGATCCAGACTCCCAGGTCCCTTTCTGTCTTGCTGCTCTCCAACCACTCTGTCCCCAGCCTGTAGTGCTGCATGGGGTTGTTGTCGCCAAAGTGCAGGACCCGGCACTTGGCCTTGTTGAACCTCATCCCGTTGGAATCAGCCCAACTCTCCAGTCTGTCCAGGTCCCTCTGCAGAGCCCTCCTGCCTTCCAGCTGATCGACACTTCCCCCCAGCTTAGAGTCGTCTGTGAATATGCTGATGATGGACTCAATCCCCTCATCTAAATCATCAATGAAGATATTGAACAGAACTGGGCCCAACACTGATCCCTGGGGAACACCACTAGTGACCGGCCGCCAACTGGATGCAGCCCCGTTCAGCACCACTCTCTGGGCCTGGCCCTCCAGCCAGTTCTTAACCCAGCACAGGGTGCTCCTGTCCAAGCTGCGGGCTAACAGCTTATTCAGGAGAATGCTGTAGGAGACGGTGTCAAAGGCCTTGCTGAAGTCCAGGTAGACCACATCCACAGCCTTCCCCTCATCCACCAGGCAGTCACCTGAGCATAAAAGGAAATCAGGTTGGTCAGGCATGACATGCCCTTCCTAAACCTGTTCTGGCTGGGTCTAATCCCTTGCCCATCCTGCAGGTGCTGTGTGATTGCACTGAGGATGATCTGTTCCATGACCCTGCCAGGCACTGAGGTCAGGCTGACAGGCCTGGAGTTTCCCGGGTCCTCTTTCCGGCCCTTTTTGTGGATTGGCGTGACATTCGCCAACTTCCAGTCATCTGGGATGTCCCCGGTGAGCCAGGACTGTTGGCAGATGATAGAGAGAGGCTTTGCGAGCTCTTCTGCCAGCTCCCTCATCACCCTTGGATGGATCCCATCCGGTCCCATAGACTTGTGGTGATCCAAGCATCTCAGTAGGTCACTGACTGTGTCCTTCAGGATTACAGGGGGGCTGTTTAGATTCTTGTCACCTTCTATAAGATCCAGAAGCCATCTGTCTTCAGGATAACCTGTCTTTCTATTGAAAACTGAGGTAAAGAAGGTGTTAAATACCTCTGCCTTTTCTTCATCTTTGACAACTATATTCCCACCCGTGTCCAGTAAAGAATGAATGTTTTCCTTGCCCTTTCTTTTTTTGCTGCTGATGTATCTGTAGAAGGACTTTTTGTTAATCCTTCACAGAGGTGGCGAGATACTGTTCACATTGTGCCTTTGTCTCTCTGATTTTCTTTCTACATGACTTAACTATATTCCTAAATTCCTCCTGAGTTATTAGCCCTTTTTTCCTTAATTGGTAGGCCCTCTTCTTAACCCTTATTTCTTTCAGAGTCTCCCGATTCAGCCAGACCGGTCTCTTCCCTGCCGGCTCGCCTTTCGGCACACTGCGACAGCCGCTCCTGCGCTTTCAGAACTTGCTCCTTGAAGTACTTGCTCCTTGAAGTGTCTCTTGAGGTAAGAGACAAACCAGCAGCCCAGCTGAAGTGCATGTACACCAATGCACGCAGCATGGGCAACAAACAAGAGCAGCTGGAAGCCATCATGCATCAGGAAAGCTACGATGTAGTCGCTATCACAGAAACGTGGTGGGATGACTCCCATGACTGGAGTGCTGCCATGGGTGGCTACAGGCTCTTCAGAAGGGACAGGTAGGGTAGGAGAGGTGGAGGGGTAGCTCTGTATGTTAGAGAGTCTCTTGACACTGTAGAAGTTGAAGTCAGCAATAATGAGGTGGAGTGCCTGTGGATTAGAATCAGAGGAAAGGGCAACAAGGCTGATATCGTGATGGGAGTCTGTTACAGACCACCCCATCAGAATGATGAGGATGATGAATTATTCTACAGGCAGCTGGTGGATGTCTCAAAATCGTCATCTCTTGTTCTCCTGGGTGACTTTAACCTGCCAGACATCTGCTGGGAACTCCACACCACAGAAAGGAAGCAGTCTAGGAGATTCCTGGAGTGTATAGAGGATAATTTCCTGCTCCAGCTAGTAGATGAGCCCACCAGGGATGGAGCCCCGCTTGACCTTCTTTTCACAAACAGAGAGGAGCTGGTGGGAGATGTGGTGGTCGCTGGATGCCTGGGACTCAGTGATCATGAAATAATAAAGGTTTCAATATTCAGGGATACAAGGAGGGTCGTCAATAAAACTTCTACGTTGGACTTCCGGAGGGCAGATATTGGCCTATTCAGAAGACTGATTCAGAGTGTACCCTAGGAAACAGCCCTTGAAAATAGAGGGGTTTAGGAGGGATGGTTTTACTTCAAGGAGCAAGTTTTGAAAGCACAGGAGCAGCTGTCCCAGTGTGCCGAAAGGCGAGCCGGCGGGGAAGAGACCGGTCTGGCTGAATTGGGAGACTCTGAAAGAAATCAGGGTCAAGAAGAGGGCCTACCAATTATGGAAAAAAGGGCTAACTACTGAGGAGGAATTCAGGAATATAGTTAAGTCATGTAGAAAGAAAATCAGAGAGACAAAGGCACAATGTGAACAGAATCTCGCCACCTCTGTGAAGGAGAACAAAAAGTCCTTCTACAAATACATCAGCAGCAAAAGAAGGGGCAAGGAAAACATCCATTCCTTACTGGACACGGGTGGGAATATAGTTGTCAAAGATGAAGAAAAGGCAGAGGTATTTAACACCTTCTTTACCTCAGTTTTCAATAGAAAGACAGGTTATCCTGAAGACAGATGGCTTCTGGATCTTATAGAAAGTGACATGAATCTAAACAGCCCCCCTGTAATCCTGAAGGACACAGTCAGTGACCTACTGAGATGCTTGGATCCCAAGAAGTCTATGGGAGCGGATGGGATCCAACCAAGGGTGATGAGGGAGCTGGCAGAAGAGCTCGCAAAGCCTCTCTCTATCATCTGCCAACAGTCCTGGCTCACTGGGGACATCCCAGATGATTGGAAGTTGGCGAATGTCACACCAATCCACAAAAAGGGCCGGAAAGAGGACCCAGGAAACTGCAGGCCCGTCAGCCTGACCTCAGTGCCTGGCAGGGTCATGGAACAGATCATCCTCAGTGCAATCACACAGCACCTGCAGGATGGGCAAGGGATCAGACCCAGCCAGAACGGGTTTAGGAAGGGCAGGTCCTGTCTGACCAACCTGATCTCCTTTTATGATCGGGTGACCCGACTGGTGGATGAGCGGAAGGCTGTGGATGTGGTCTACCTGGACTTCAGCAAGGCCTTTGACACCGTCTCCCACAGCATCTTCCTGAAAAAGCTGTCAGCCCACAGCTTGGACAGGAGCACCCTGTGCTGGGTTAGGAACTGGCTGGAGGGCCGGGCCCAGGGAGTGGTGCTGAACGGGGCTGCATCCAGTTGGCAGCCGGTCACTAGTGGTGTCCCCCAGGGATCAGTGTTGGGCCCAGTTCTGATCAATATCTTTATTGATGATTTAGGTGAGGGGATTGAGTCCATCATCAGCAAATTCACAGACGACACCAAGCCGGGGGGGAGTGTGGATCAGCTGGAAGGCAGGAGGGCTCTGCAGAGGGACCTGGACAGACTGGAGAGTTGGGCTGATTCCAACGGGATGAGGTTCAACATTCCAAGTGCCGGGTCCTGCACTTTGGCCACAACAACCCCGTGGGGAGCTCCAGGCTGGGCACAGAGTGGCAGAAAGGGACCTGGGAGTATGGATTGAAAGGAAGCTGAACATGAGCCAGCAGTGTGCCGAGGTGGCCAAGAAGGCCAATGGCATCCTGGCCTGTATCAGGAACTGAGTGGCCAGCAGATCCAAGGAAGTGATTCTGCCCCTGTACTCAGCCCTGGTGAGGCCACACCTTGAGTCCTGTGTCCAGTTCTGGGCCCCTCAGTCCAGGAAAGAGATTGAGGTTCTGGAGCAGGTCCAAAGGAGGGCAACCAGGCTGGTGAAGGGACTCGAGCACAGACCCTATGAGAAGAGGCTGAGGGAGCTGGGGCTGTTCAGCCTAAAGAAAAGGCAGCTAAGGGGAGACCACATCGCTCTCTACAACTCCCTGAAAGGAGGTTGTAGCCAGGTGTGGTTTGGTCTCTTTTGCCAGACGACTTTCAACAAGACAAGAGGGCAGGGTCTTAAGTTGTGCCAGGGGAAGTTTAGGTTGGAGATTAGAAAGAATTTCTTTACGGAGAGGGTGATCAGCCATTGGAATGGGCTGCCCAGGGAAGTAGTGGATTCTCCGTCCCTGGAGATATTTAAAAAGAGACTGGATGTGGCACTGAGTGCCATGGTCTAGCAACCGCAACAGTGGTTCAGGAGTTGGACTCGATGATCTCTGAGGTCCCTTCCAACCCAGCCCATTCTATGATTCTATGATTCAGGAGCTACGCTGGCACCCAAAACCCAAGGAGGAACTGGGTGTGACCCAGGGTACTGGGGTGGTGAGCCCCTCCTGGCTTGAGTTGGGATCACTCCTTTGCACTTAGACTCCATGAGATATTTTACTTCTCCCCTATTCCTGCCAACAACCCTTGGGGTGATTTAGGGGTCCTTTCGTGCCACCAGACATCTCTGGTGTGATTTTGTGTTCCCCATTGTGGCACCAAATCCCCACCATGACCTGGGGGTTCCCCCATCACACCCACATCCAGGATCAGCTGTCATCCACCGGGATGAGTTGGGGTCTCCTGGGATGTTTTTGGGTCCCTGATTGTGGCTCCTGAGCCCTGAGGTTATTAAGCCCCCTGGAAGGGTTCTGGGGTTGCCATGGTTACCCCAGGCTCCAGGGTGATTTGAGGGTCCCCACTTGCAGCCCCCACACCCTGGGGATGACTTGGGGATCCCTATCACAGCCCCCACCCCACGATGAGTTGCAATTCCCTGGATGATGTGGGGGGAGACCCAACCACAGCTCCTCCACCCTCCCTATTGGGTGGTGGTCACCATTCCCCCCGCCCTCACCCCGGGGAGAAGTTTCAGGCTCAGTTTGTTTCTGGTCCTGGGACAGAATTCACTCTCAAATCATTGTTTTCTGTTCAGAGCACCTGGAGTTTGGGGAGGCTGCAGACTCCAACTCTGTGGGTGCACGGGAGGTCAGCAGTGTTGTGTTGGGTTCTCCCCAGCTCTGGAATCCTCTGGGATCCACAGGGACCATGGGCTCCAGGCCAGGGCAGCTGCTCCGACCTGGCCAAGCCCAGCGTTCCACACCAGGAGCACCAACACCCTCCCTGCAGAGCAGGAAGGTGGAGGAGATGACCTCTGAAGGTCCCTTCCAGCCCAAAGCAGTAGGGATCAGAACTGGGATGTTACTGGTGTGTCACTGGTGGCCCCCGAAGGCCCAGTGCCCCAGGCTGGAGGCACGGAAGTGGTGTGACTGGAATGTTACTGGTCCGAACCTTCTTAATACCCTGGGAGGACATTGGGAGGAACTGGGAGGGGGTCGGGGGGCACTGGAAGGGACTGGGAGGTTATATGGGGGGACTGGGAGAAGGTAGAGGGAACTGGGAGAGATTTGAGGGGGTGCTGGGAGGGGACTTGGAGGAACTGTGATGAACTGGGATGGGACTGGGAGGAACTGGGATGAACTGGGAGGGGACTGGGAGGAACTGGGATGAACTGGGAGAGGACTGGAAGGAACTGGGAGAGATTGGAAGGGTATTGAGAGAAGCTGAAAGGCAACGGGAGGGCACTGGGAGGGGATCGGGAGCACTGGGAGGGACCTGGGGGGGATTTGGGGTCCAGGGGGGTTCCGGGAGGTTTTAGCGGCCGCGCTTTTACCTCTGTCCTCCAACGCCGCTTCCGGCGCAGACGCGGTGACGTCATAGAAAGCGCGGCGGAAGCGCAAAGGCTGATGGGAAATGTAGTCCGGAACCGCCAAGGACTGACCCGACCCGAAACGCCGCAGAATCGACCCAAAATCCCCCCCAGATCGCCCTGAAATGCCCCGAACCGGAGCCCAGCCGGCACGGAACGGCCAGGAAGCACCAAATAGCCACTAAAATTAAATATTACAAAAATTAATAATCTACAATAATAATATAATATAATATAATATAATATAATATAATATAATATAATATAATATAATATAATTAATATAATATAATATAATATAATATAATATAATATAATATAATATAATATATATAGTATTATATATAAATATATATAAAAATAATTAACAATATATAATGATAAGTAATATTAAGATAATAAAATATATAATAAATAATAATATACAGTATATAATAAATAATGAATACATTAATATAATAATAAAAATAGTACTATATAAGAAATACAATAAATTAAGTATCAATTAATAATAATACATAATAATGTATAATGGTAAAAAATACCATATAGTAATAAGCAATATTAAAATATAGTAATAATTATTAATTTTTATTCATATTATTATTCATATTGTTATTTATTATTATTATATATAATGTATTATATATATTATAAATTTTTGTTATTATATATTATATCTTATATATAACATAATATTATTAATATTATTAAAATAATAAGTAATAAAAATATATAATATTATAATATACGGTATATAATAATAAGTATAACAAATACAGTATAGACCAGTGTGGAATAGTGTAGACCACTATAAACCAGTATAAACCTATACAAACCAGTATAGCCAAGTACAGACCTGTATAAACCAGTATAACACATTAAAAACCAGTATAACCAGTACAGACCAGTGTAAACCAGCATATACCAGTATAATCAGCATAAACCAGTAGAGATCAGTGGAGACCAGTATAGACCAGTATAACCAGTATATCCAGGTCTAAACCAGTATAGACCTGTATAGACCAGTACAGACCAGTATAGAGCAGAATAACCACTATAAATTAATATAACCAGTATAGACCAGTATAGGCCAGTATAAACCAGCATAAAACAGTATAGACCTTTGTAGACCAGTATAACTAGCATAGACCAGTATAGACCTGTATAAACCAGTATAAATCAGTATAACCAAGATAAACCTGTAGAGACCTGTATAGAGCAGTATTAACCAGTATAACCAATATGGACCAGTACAGACCAGTATAAACCAGTATAAGCAACATAAACCAGTATCGACCAGTATAACCAGTACAGACCAGTATAGACCAGTATAAACTAGAATAACCAGTATAGACTTGTTCAGACCAGTATTAACCAGTATAGACCAGTATAGACCAGTTTGACCAGTATTACCGGTATAGAGCAGTACAGACCAGTATAGACCAGCATAAACCAGTATAGACCAGTAAAACCAGTATAGACAAGTATAGACCAGTACAGACCAGTACAGACCAGTATAGACCAGTATAACCAGCATAAATGAATATAACCAGTATAAACCAGTATAGACCAGTATAGGCCAGTATAAACCAGTATGAACCAGTATAAACAGTATAAACCAATATAGACCTGTGTAGACCAGTATAACCAGTATAAAGCAGTATAGACCAGTACAAACCAGTATAGACCACTATAAACCAGTATAGACCAGTATAAACCAGTATAGAACAGTATAACCAGTATAAACCAGTATAGGCCAGTACAGACCAGTATAACCACTACAGACCAGTATAAACCGCTAGAGACCATTACAGACCAGTATAGACCAGTATAAACCAGTATAAGTACTGTACACCACTATAGGCCAGTTAAACCAGTACAGGTCAGTATACACCAGTAAAAACTAGTGCCTGCCAGTCCATCCCAGTCCCTCCCAGTTGACACCAATCCCCTTCCAGTCCCTCCCTGTCCCTCCCAATCCCCTCCCAGTCTCTCCCAGTTGACTCCAAATCCCTCCCAGTTGCTCCCAGTTGGCTCCAAATCACTCCCATTTCCCTCCCCATCCCTCCCAATCGCCTCCCAGTTCCCTCCAAGTTCATCCCAGTCCCTCCACATGCCCTCCCAATCCCTCCCAGTTCCCTCCCAGTTCCCCCAATCCCCACCCAATCCCCTCCCAGTTCTCTCCCAGTCCCTCCCATTTCCCCCCAATCCCCTCCCAATCCCTCCCACTCCCTCCCAATCCTTCCCAATCCCTTCCCAACACCTCCCAGTTTCCTCCCTGTCCCTCCCAATCCCTCACAGATCCCTCCCAGCCCCTCCCAGTTCCCTCCCAGTCCCTCCCAATCCCTCGCAGTCCCTCCCAGTTTCCCCCAATCCCCTCCCAAACCTTCCCATTCCCTCCCAATCCCCGACCAATCCCCTCCTATTGCCTCCCAGTCCCTCCCAGTCGCTGGGAGGTTACAAGTTTTGTATCTTTGTTGTTCCTTTTTCTTTCTAACTGAGGACATTGTGTCCGTGCTGGGTGATGCCAAGAACGACCATTCCCTTTCTTAGGGGGAAATGCAAAGTGCAGCCTGCAGGGCGTTCTTGATGGCAGTGCAGAAAGCAGCTGCCGTAGGAAAGAGAGGCTGCTGCGGGCTTTTGGAAAGGGACACTTGTCATGCATTGCTCCTCCTGCCCCTAAGGGAAGGTGTCCTGCAGGCAGGGCAGGAACGGGCTCGCTGCCGCTGACCCCATCCCCTCAGTGTGTGACAGGACAATCGCTGCCAGCGCTCGGGGCTCCCCACAGAGACCCCGATGATGCTGGTGCCATGCGGGGTGGGTGGGTGCGGATGAAGTGGCAGCGTGGGGACAGGAGTGAGCTGAACGAGCAGCAGCTGCTGGATGGAGGGTACAAGTGGTGGCACTGACAAGGTGGTGGAGACAAACTATCCATAACCCTTCCCAGGGAGCCAATAAGAGAAACGTTGTGTTTGGAATGAAAAGGAACAATGTTCTCAATGCAGTGATGGATCTCAAAGGCTTTACCTCACTGTCCAGGTCTCTTGCAGACAAATTGAATATAAAATTGTTAATTGAATACCAGTCAAATAGAACTTTTCAGTATTATTTTTTTTTGCTCTTTGTACTCTTCCCCAAATTGGAACCTCTGAAATTAGCTCAAACCCTAAAAACACCACAGGGTGACTCATGGCTGCTCAGTACTGTAATGGGCCCCCTGGTGCCAGTGGCACTGAGTCCATGATCCTCAGGTACTGAAAGGAGACTGAAAAAAAAAAAGTCTTTAGAAGTTAAAGCCAAAACAAAAACAAAATTATTGTGAAGTATTGATTGGCTCCATTGGGTCCCGTTACTGACAAAGCCTCCCCAGAGACTTGTTAGAGAAGGTCACTGGAGGCCATGATTGCAGGGAGGAAAAGGTTCTGTAAAGGTGGCTCTGAAGCCACCTGTATTTATTTATTTATTTATTTTATGTATCAGTCTGGACAAACTCTGAACCCCAGGAAATGGGAAGGCAGAGCCCAGCCCTCACTTGTGGGTCAGGACTTTTCCTAGGGGCAGTCAGGTGTGAAGATGAGCAATAAACTGCAGGAAAAATGCACAACACCTCCCAACTACCCCAAGAAGGGGCGAGGAACATACCAAGTGCAGAGCCTCAACAGAAACTTCTGCCTGGTGGTGGTGATCCAGTGACCATTTCTAAAGTCACCTTTCCAGACACAGACTCTCCAGACAAAGGCCATTCCCATTCCTCTCCAACTGTCCCCTTCTCCTACTCTTGGTTCATTCAGATGCCTCTCCCCTGGGTGCTGCTTTGAGCAGCAGGTTGTTCAAAGCTCGCCTGTCTTTCAGCAGCCTGATTGTCTCTTTAGCCACCTCTGTCATGATGATTAAATCTCTCTTTTCCCATCTGTCTCTCTAAACCCTTTCTCATCAGATTCTTCTTCACTTTCTCTGTTTGACTTTTCTTGGCTGGCACAAAGGAAAACTCCTGCTGTGCCCATGTGCAGTCAGTTCTCTAAGGAGAGCAGGGGTGAGGTGGTGCAGTGGAGCTGTAACCTCCAGCTGCAGAGAGGAGAGGAGAAGTCTGATGCAAGGAGCAGGGATGGAAGTCCCAGGAGGGACATGAAAGGAATGGTGGGGCTGGGGAGGTGAGAAGTAAAGTTGCCCACACAGTGTCAGCCCTCAGGGAACTTCTATCAGGAGAAAAGAGTTTTCATTAAGCAGAGTATGAAATGTTCTTAACTACAGTGTTTAAACCTCTCCAATTAGCTGTACAAGTCTGGAAGAGGCACAGAATATCCCATGGAGAGCCATGGCCCTTTGGTGCTCTCTGTATTTCAAGGAGTCCCAGGGTGTGTTTGGTGCTGAGTCCATGATCCTCAGGTGCTGAGAGATGAATGAACAAACTGCTCCAGAAGTCAGAATGGAACCTGAAAGTACCTTGAAGCATTGATTGGCCCCACTGAGGGCCATTGCTCTGCCAGAGCCTCCCCATGGCCTTGTTAGAGCAGATCACTGGAGGCCATGATTGCAGGGAGGCAAAGGCTCTGGAAAGGTGGCTCTGAAGCGAAGGATTTTTCATTATTTATTTTTTAATGAAATAAAATGAAAAGAAATATGAATATAAATGAATATAAATGAATTTTAATGATATAATGAAATAAAAATATTATTTTTAATAAAATAATGAATTATTTTTTTATGCTCTTTGTAATATTCTCCAAACTGGAACCTCTGTAATTAGCTGTGCAAGTCTCAAACACTAAAAACACCACAGGGTGACTCATGGCTGCTCAGTACTGTAATGGGCCCCCTGGTGCCAGTGGCACTGAGTCCATGATCCTCAGGTACTGAAAGGAGACTGAAAAAAAAAAAAAAGTCTTTAGAAGTTAAAGCCAAAACAAAAACAAAATTATTGTGAAGTATTGATTGGCTCCATTGGGTCCCATTACTGACAAAGCCTCCCCAGAGACTTGTTAGAGAAGGTCACTGGAGGCCATGATTGCAGGGAGGAAAAGGTTCTGGAAACCTGTATTTATTTTTTTATTTCTTTTATGGATCAGTCTGGACAAACTCTGAACCCCAGGCAATGGGAAGGCAGAGCCCAGCCCTCACTTGTGGGTCAGGACTCTACCCACGGAAAGTGAAATATGATAATGGGTAATAAAAAAATTCTGACACATCCTGACCTCCCCAAGAAGAGGAAAAGAAGTCCAGAGCCTCAAGACAAAATTTCTCTTGGCAGACCTTGGTGGCTGAGACAGCTGAATGCCTGAGGTGACAAAGCCCTTGGTCCTGTTGTGCCTTTCAGCCTTCCAGAGCCCTTGGCCACCTCTCCTGCAGCCTGCCCTACACTGTCCATGCCTGCAGCTCCTTCTTTAAACTGCTTTAAAAAGGCTTTAAACTGAAGGAGCTGCAGGGAGGGATCCAAAATAGCAATGATCACCCCACCATCACCACTACAACAGATCTGGGATTAAACCAGGCCTGATGACTCCAGGAGTCCACCCTTGACTATCCCAGGGCTGTCCTAAAGCCTTGGTGCTGACGTGAGCGTTACTGGAGGTGAGGGGGGAGGAACATGGTACCATTTTTCTGTATATTTGTATATATTTAGTAATTTTTTCCTTTTTATCATTGCTGTTTCATCAAAGCTGAGTAGTTTAGTTTCCAACCCATAAGTTTCCCTAAATCACTCCTTTCTTTATCAGGGTGGAGAGGGGTATTAATACAGAGCATCTGTCATTCAGTTAATTGTTGGCCCCGTGTTAAACCCTGACAAATTTATTGGTGCCCAACGTGGGGCTTAAGCTAATTAGCTTGAGCCTGGTTCAAATTTCAACTCATTCATATGAATAGTTTGAATTTTGACTTCAGCTGGAGGATACCCAGATGGCTCCACTGAGTGGGAATCAAACAATTCTCTTTGGAAATTTCACAGGGTTAGAAATTAAACCAGTCCTGCTGTACCTTACTTAGAGACCTTGATTGTCCACTAACTAAAACCATCTGCTCTGCTTGACATCCTGTCTCTCTAATGTGTCACTTGACTCACTCAGCATAGTGTCACTTTCAAGTTCCCTGAGAGTGCACTTGATCCCACTCTCTGTGTCACTGTTTAATGTATTGAACAGGACTGGTCCCAGTATTGGACTCCTGAGGGACCATATTGGAATCTGACCAGTCCCCAACACCTCCATACAAAGGAAGAATTGGCATTTCTAGGCCACGAATGGCCAGGTTATCAGAGGAACAATTCAAAACGCAAAAGGTAACAATTAATCCCAAGACAGGAGCCAGATGGCTCAGCTGAGTGGAAATCAAACTATTTTCTTTTAAATTTCACAGGGTTTGAAATTAAATCAATCATGCCATAACTTTTGTTGCTCTGTGTTCATTCTTGGTGAGAGCTGCTTAAGAACTGAAGTTGTGATATTGTCTTCAAAAGTGTTGTACATGGTACAGTGTTTTCTCACACACTTAGGAGATACCCATAGGATACACATTTCATACACACAGGAAATATCCCTATAAAGAGGAAACAGACTGCCCACATGTCAAAGCAGCCACACTTGGAAAAGCTCTCAGGTATCTGAAAGAATTGGCTGTACGAGATGTGATCTCTACCAATGATGAGACTGCAGATCCTTTTCACATGCCATGCCCTAAGCCTGTGAGGCAAAGGTTTGTGCATGCTGCACCATCCCCATTTAACCCTACACTGTCAGTAATGTTATGGGTTCCTGGAGAAATGGAACCAGTTCTGGGTGATGGGATTAAAACAGCAGAAGAATATGAAGATGCTGTCATGGCTCCTCATGGGGCCTGGGTTTCAGCTGTAAAGGGAACAGCTGAGAACCTGCACCTACCCCATCACAAAGCCCTGGTGGTGCTGTCGAGAGCCCAGGCCTGGAACTGTCCGGGACCATGACACAGAATCATAGAATCATGAAAAGGTTTGGGTTGGAAGGGTTAAAGATCATCTTGTTCCAATCCCCTGCATGAATGGGTAGGGGCACTTCCCACCCAACTGAAGATAACCCTGTCCCTGTCCCCATGGAACTCACTGGAAATCCAGACATAGACAAAAGCTATCTCACATTCCTGCCACTTTCCCAAGCCATGCTCTCTTTGCTCAAATGTGACTTTTTCTAAAATTTTATGTGTTCCACTTAATAACTGATAATATCCTGGTGCAGGGTGCTCCAGGGCTGCAGATCCACATCTGCCCCTCCGTGCTCCTCCATGGGCTGCAGGGGACAGCTGCCCTCTCCCCACAGCCTGCAGGGGTACTGCTGTTCTGGCCCTTCCTTCAATCACTGACCTTAGGGTCTTGTGGAGGGCTGGCAGCAGGCTTCCACCTCCTTCTCCATGGACATCTCGGGCATTTTCTGCACCAGACATTCCATGGTCACCCAGGGCAGCTGCTGACTCTTGAGGGAGGTGCTCTCCCAGATAAGGGCACACCAGCTCTGCACACACCTTATATACCCTCAGGGTCACCACAGAGACCCCAATAACAGTGGTGTCCAGACACAAGACCCTGCATCACAAAGCCCAGGTGGTGGCTGTGGAGATGCCTAGATCTGGAACTGGCTGAGACTGTGTTACAGACCAATGGAATCATAGAATGTGTTGGGTTGGAAGGGTTTAAGATCATCTAGTTCCAACCCAACCCATTCCATGATTCCACTCAACTGAAGCCCCTGTCCCCATGGAACTCCCTTCTTAAAGCCATTCACAGCATCAGCCTCAGTCAGAGCTTGAGGCAGTACAGCCTCGGACTGTCAGCACCGAACAATTGCTGATAGAACAATTTCAACATAAGCCTTGGGCTATGTGCAAGGACAGTGCTGCTTAAAGCATATTTTGTAACCGCAAGGAACTGTACCTTAGGACACTCGAAGGTTAAGGAGTAAGCAAGACGATTAGATTAAGAGACTCGGCATGATTGCAACATCCACAAAGAAACTCGAATGTGTGAAAGATAAGCTTTGTTAGTTAATTGTTGCTAAAGGTTTGTAGCCAATCAAGTTAAAACGTGTGTAACGAGATGTAGAAATCACCAATCAGCAATATGTATACGTGGCATTAGCTCTTAGAGTAGTGTATAAATATCGCCTTCTGATTCAATAAAGTTGGACATTTGTTTGCATCAAAGAGGTCTCAGTCTCGCACTGCGACAAGAGCTGGTGGACAGACAGATGAGTATCAGCCAGCTGTGTGCTCAGGTGGTCAAGAAGGCCACCAACATCCTCGCATGTATCAGGAATAGCAGGGCCAGGAGTAGTAGCGAAGTGATCGTGCCCATGGATAAAGTCAGGCAACAGTGTTGGCACAAGTGTTGGACACTGAGGCACCATCACATCCTTTCAGAAGGACTTTTGGGTTACTGATGGCACTGTGATCCTCATCATCTCGTGAACTTTCCACCCACCACATCACCCACCTCTTCAATCAAGACCTCACCACTCTGGCTACAACAGGACAATGGTAGAGCATGGCAAAGGGCTTGCTAAAGGCCAGGTGCACCCCATGCCTTTATGTCCCCTGCCCACTCTGCTTCAGCAATCCCCTCTTTGTCCTTCACCTGCCTGCAGCAGGATGGACCCCATCACTGTCCCAGGGACTGAGGTCATAGAATCACGGAATCCTAGAATGTTAGGGGTTGGAAGGGACCTCTAGAGATCATCCAGTCCAACCCTTCTGCCAAAGCAGGATCACCCAGGGCAGGCCACACAGGAACACACCCAGGGATGTGTTTAAATCTCTAAAAAAGGAGACTCCACAGCCTCTCTGGGCAGCCTGTTCCAGTGCTCCCACAGCCTCACAGACAAGAAGTTTTTCCTCATGTGTAGGTAGAACTTCCAATGTTCTGGCTTAAACCCATTTTTCCAGTGAAATAAGTTTGGCCCCTTCCTTTCGACACCCACCCCTCATATATTTATACGTGCCCATAAGATTCCCTCCTCAGCCTTCTTTTCACATAGCTAAAGAGCTCCAACTCTCTCAGTTATTCTTCATATGAGAGATGTTCAAGTACCTTAATAATCTACTCTCCCTGGGACTCTCTCCAAAAGACCCCAGTCTCTCTTAAATAACTGGATCCAGTATTCCAGGTGTGGTCTCACCACATCTGAGTAGAGGGGTAGGAAAACCTCCCTAGATTTGCTGGACACACTTTTCCTTATCCACCTGACTCTGTTCATGGGCTGTGCTGGTCAAGCTGGGAGGCAGACCCAACTGATGGTGCTCACTGCCACTGACCACCTCCCACACAAGCTCTTGGGTTCCCATGGAGGGTGCTCAGAGGAGCCCTGCCTGATTCCAGTGCATGGAGCTGTCTTAATTGCACAACATACACGATTCCTGAGGGCTCTGGACACCAAAGAAGTGACAAAGGAACCAGCCCTTAGTCCACAAACCCCCGTGGGACCATGATGGCATCAGAGGGAGCCCACAGAGAAAGCAGCAGAGCAACAAGCTCTGCAGAGTCGCCTCCTTGGGCAGCTTCTGGAGAGCAAGTTTGGAAGAAGAGCTGAGCTGAGGAGATCCCCTGTGATGGTGGAAGGGCTGTTCTGGAGGCCAGCTCTGTCCCACCACTGCCCGTGCCCTGTCCCTGCCTGCGGGCACAGGACTGTCACACCGCAGGGCTGTGACCAAGCTGCCAGAGCACTCAGGCCTTACCCAAGGGTGCAGAAGGAGACTGTGGAGCTGGGAAGTGGACAGCTTGGAAAAGATCAAGCGCTGGTGCTCCCGGGCAGTGCCCTTGTGCCAGGACTCTTTATCCTCCAGCTCTGCACACAGGCACTGCCCTGCAGCTCCAGAGAGGGTCTCAAAAGAAGGGCTTCAAGAAAACAAGAAACTGGAAGGTTCTTTATTTAAATACACCGATTTAGTAAAAGTCTCTGTGTCAAAGAAAATCCGGACAGAAAAATAATGAGAAAGAAAAAGAATTATCAAATTCCTAGATGGGCATAAATTGGAAAAGAAATGGCTGATGGCTGGCTGGGTGTGTACAGAGTTACATTATGAACAAGCTGCAGAAAAAGTTAGTTAAATTCTTTTAAAAAAGATCTAGTGATCAGTTTTAAAAATGCACCCTTGAGCTCCTTGTTCCTCAGGCTGTAGATGAGGGGGTTCACTGCTGGAGGAACCACCGAGTACAGAAATGACACCAGCAGGTCCAGGGATGGAGAAGAAATGGAGGGGGGCTTCAGGTAGGCAAAAGCTGCTGTGCTGATGAACAGGGAGACCACGACCAGGTGAGGGAGGCACGTAGAAAAGGTTTTGTGCCTTCCCTGCTCAGAGGGGATCCTCAGCACAGCCCTGAAGATCTCCACATAGGACACCACAATGAAAACAAAACAACCAAAAGCTAAACAGGCACTGACCACAAGAAGCCTAATTTCTCTGAGGTAGGAGTGTGAGCAGGAGAGCTTGAGGATCTGGGGGATTTCACAGAAGAACTGGTCCAGGGCATTGCCCTGGCAGAGGGGCAGGGAAAATGTATTGGCTGTGTGCAGCAGAGAATAGAGAAACCCAGAGCCCCAGGCAGCTGCTGCCATGTGGACACAAGCTCTGCTGCCCAGGAGGGTCCCGTAGTGCAGGGGTTTGCAGATGGCCACGTAGCGGTCGTAGGACATGATGGTCAGGAGACAGTACTCAGCTGTCATGAAGAAGACAAAGAAGAAGACCTGTGCAGCACATCCCTTGTAGGAGATGTCCGTGTTATCCCAGAGGGAATTGGCCATGGCTTTGGGCAGAGTGGTGGAGATGGATCCCAGGTCGAGGAGGGAGAGGTTGAGGAGGAAGAAGTACATGGGGGTGTGGAGGTGGTGGTCACAGGCGATGGTGGTGATGATGAGGCTGTTGCCCAGGAGGGCAGCCAGGTAGATGCCCAGGAAGAGCCAGAAGTGCAAGAGCTGCAGCTCCCGCCTGTCTGCAAATGCCAGGAGGTGAAACTGGATGATGGAGCTGCTGTTGGACATCTGCTGCCTCTGGGGATGTTGCTCTATCAGAGAAAGAAAAGGGATAAGTAAGTCAGGTCAGATTTTTCTGAGCAAATTCTTTTAGACATTCACAGAAATCCCCAAACCACCTCACTACATACAGGAAGGATTTTTACCAGTCCCAATGGTGAGCTGTAGCTGGTGCTGGCTGATGATGTCAGTCAGAGCAGCATCTGAACTCTGGGCTCTGCAGGAGTCAGTCCTGCCCTACAGGAATTAATAAAAAAGGAAATGTTGATCTGACATTGAATCTAATATTAAAATCCGAGAGATTTCCAGCATTGTCAGCCCAGTGCACCACCTGCCTGCAGAGCAGAGCAGAGCAGATTCAGCATGGTTTGGTCTGGTCCAGTTTCTCAAAAACACATGAGGAATATTATAATGCCAAAGCCCCTGGTATTTCTTCTCTGCAACTAAAACTGTCAGGGTGCTGAGAGACAAAGGGACTGTCCCTTAGGGCAGAGTGAGGACAGCTGCTCTGTCCATCAGTCCTGCTCTCAGCTGCACAAAGAGGCAAAGACCCTAAAGATGGGGTATCCTGATGGGAGGGTGGGCTGACCCCCACCCCATATCCTGTAGTCCCTACAGCACCAAATCTGCTAAGTTTGGATGCTTTTCCTTCATGGAGACAGTAGCAGGACAGGACCTGCAGCATCAGTGTCTGAGGTGCACCCAAATCCTCACCCCCCAGCCCAGAAAAAAGAAGGAAAAGAACAAGGGCAGCAGCAGCAGCAGGGGCAAGAGGGGAACCTGCCAAAGTTCTGCTGCCAAGAGAGTCGGGACAGGGAGACACAGGCAGAGACTCCAGCATTTCTCCTCTCTGGTGCAGGGGAGGGTTGCTGGAAGGATGCTCAGAATTCAGTGCCCATGACCATAAGGGCTGGGGGACTGTGCTGTGTGACAGAGAACAGGGTTTAGCTCTAGGGAGGGCAGCAGCTCTGCAGGGGATTGCTGGGAGGTGCAGGAATTCCCTCTGCCATCATCTTCCAGGCAGCAGCTCCCTCTCCATTCCTGCCCATCTCTGCTGCCTGCAGCTCTTTCTCTGTCCCCAGCTCTCCTCTCTGGCAGTGTTCACAGCCCCCATCCCACCCACTGAGTGCTCATCTCTGCCCTGCAGACCCCTCCTGGCAGCAGCAGGACCTCTCCAGGGGCATCTCTGGGTGTGCAGGGGCTCAGGAGCAGCTCAGACAAGGGCTGAGGAGAACTGGGGTCTCTGTGCCTTCTGCAGAGTGCAGAAAGAGCTTTCCATGTACTGGAAACACAAGTGGAAGCAGAGACTGAGGAGAGCCCAGACTGACACACACCCCCTGAGGACAACGGAAAGAGGAGGCAGAGCTGAGCTGCTGGGGGTTGGTGGGTGGAGGCAGTTCCCAAGGTTCCCAGATCCCCTCCAGGTGATCCTTCAGGAGTCTCAGCCCCTGCTCACCCCTGCACAGCTGAGTTTCCATCCCACCAAGCGGAGCCAGAGACAAGTGGAAGCAGAGCCTGAGGAGAGCCCAACCAGGAGCAGGAAAGCCCTGCCCTGAAGGGACTCCTGAAAAGTACCCTCAGAAATATTCTGGGCATCAGCTGGAGCTGTGAGCAGCCCTGAGCAATTCATCCCTCTCTCACCAGCACCAGGAGCCTGCCCTGTGCTCCCTGTCTCCTGCCAGCCACAGCTTCTGCCAGCACCAGGGACCTCCCTGGGCAGGCTGAGAGCTGCCCCTGGCAGGCAGGCAGGCAGCAGAGTCCCTGCCCCAGCACACAGCCCCTGGCATGCAGGACCCTGCTCTGAAGGACAGCCCTGGGCACCCCTGCCTGCACACACCCCCTCACTCCTCTTCACAATTCCCCTTCCACCTCCAGCCCCTTCCCCCCTTCCAGCTCCCAGCAGCTCTGGCTCTGCAGCTTTAGGAGATGCCTCCAGGAACTGCACCAGCTTCACTGCCCTGCACCAGACACTCACCATGTCAGAAGCTGGGAAGGTTCTCCTCCACTGAGCCTCCACTCATCCCCTCCATCTTCACCCCTTTGAAGCTCTCTCTGCCTTGCTCATCTCCCCCAGATACCCTGGCAGTGCCCTCAGCCCTGCTGCGCTCTGCAGAGGAGCTGCTCCTGCCTAGAGCTCTCTCTCTGCAGCACTGCCCACTTGCCAGCAGCTCCCTCTATCCCAGGAGCCCAGCTCACAGCTGTAATGAGCCCTCTGGGGGGTTGATGCTGAGCCCATAACAATTGCTCAAGAGGCAAGGAGAGGAAGCAGCAGAAGCTTCTTTCTCCGCAAGAAAGTCCAAGGCAGAGTTCAAAGTTTCCAAAGTTTCTTGGCATGTGCCTGGGTCCCCCTGAGGGACAGCCCTGAGAAAGCAGCGTCCCCTGCAGGGTGTGGGGGGAGCAGGAAGCAGGAGGCAGTGATGGCAGGTGGGGAAAAGGAAGGTGCAGGTGGCTCTGGTGCTGAGGAAGCCTGGCTGTTTTTCAGGACTGCAAAGGGCCCAGCCCTGAGCCCATTCCCCAAAGGTGCCAGCCCTGAGCCCCAGCCCCTGGCAAAGGAGGGAGATCCTGTCCCTGCCTCAGCCCTCAGGGCTCTCCTGGCAGCACTGGCATGTGGAGATGGGCAATGCCAAGGGCAGGACTATGGCACGGCACCTCCCAGCCTCCTGCACATGGACAAGGAGGCCCTGAGCCCCAGTGCTGCTGGAAGCTCCACTTGTCTCCCCATGGCCAGCAGGGACAGAGACAAGAGCCATCACCAAAGGCATGGAGAGCTTGGCTCTGCCAAGTCTGCCTCCAGCTTTTCCACACCTTTTCCCTCTCTCCTCTCCAGCACGGTCTGTCCTGGGCTGTCCCATCCCCTGTGCCTCTTGCCCTGCAGGCTCTGCTCCTTCACCCGCCTGCCCCACCTTGCTGTCCCCTTCCTCTCCTGACATCTCTGTGTCCTCCCTGCCTCTGCTTTGGCACACAGAGCCTTGGGCTGATCCAGGCTCCTTCTGGGGGATGTGGTGTTCCCCAGCATGGCCCTTGCAGTGACATTTCTTTCTTCTGCTCTCCACTCCAGGCATCCCCAGCTGCCCTTTGGGCCATTCTTTCTTGCCCAAGCTGTTTCCCAGTGTGAAGAAAAGCTCCACCATGCCCAAACCCACCCTTCAGGCACTCCCAGGATACTGCTCTACTGCTCACAGTCTCCACAGCACTGAGCCTTGACCCATCATCAACTTCTTCAGACTGGCCATGGGCTTGGGGCCTCCAAACCCCATCTTGGGAGAGCTCTGGGAACTAGCTATGCTTACTGAGGTGGCTGAAGGTCATTTCATTACTGAAGAATAGAATCATAGAATAATTTGGTTTTAAGGGACCTCTCAATGTCATCTAGTCCAATCCTACTCCAGGAAGCAGAGACACCCTGCAGGGTGTCCTGCAGGGATATCAGGTTTCCCAGAACTTCCTCAAGCCTCACCTTGAATACCTCTAGGGATTAGGCCTCAACCATCTCTCTGGACAACATCTTCACTGCACTCATGGTAAAGGACTTTTTCTTTACATCCAGTCCAAATCTACTCCTCTCTGATTTAAACCCATTGCCCCTCTTCCTATCATTCCAGGCCCTTGCAATCAATCCCTCTCCAGCATTCCTGTAGAGTCCCTTCAGTACTGGAAGGTCTCCCCAGAGCCTTCTTTTCTTCAGACTGAACACCCCCAGCTCCCTCACTCTCTCTTCTTAGGAGAGGTGTTCCAGGCCCCTGATCATTTTTGTGTCTCTCTTCTGCACCCACTCCATCATGTCCATGTCCTTCCTCTATTGAGGGCTCCAGAGCTGGATGCAGTACTCCAGCTGAGGTTTTACCAAAGCAAAATGGCAGAATCCCCTCTCTCAATCTTCTGGACACTCTTCTTTTGATGCAGCCCAGGATGTGATTGCCCTTCTGGCCTTCTGCATGCATGCACTGTTCCCTCATGTTCAGCTTTCCATCCACCTCCAAGTCCTTTTCTGCAGGACTGCTTTCTAAAACCTCATCCTCCAGCCTGTCCTGATGGTGAGGATTGTTCTGATCCAGGTGCTGCACCCTGCACTTAGTTGAACCTCAGGAGGTTCACCTGGGCCCACCTCTTCAGTTTGTCCAG
>JALBCY010000363.1:0-26825 GCA_023079485.1 Archilochus colubris | reverse complement strand
AAATTCTCTCCAAATTTTCCAATTTTTTGGAAATTTTTCCCAATTTCCCCCAAACTTTTTCAGATTTTTCCCAATTTTGTCGAATTTTCCCCAATTTCCCCAGAATGGCCCCAAACGCCCTTTGGCCTTTGTCCCTCTTTGTCCCCTCCTGTCCCCAGGCCGCACCCCCCAGGAGGCCGCGCGGATCCCGGAGCTGCTGGAGCAGAGAGAGGAGGAGAGGAGGGAACGGAGGGAGCAGTTCCAGTATGGACTGGTTTATACTGGGAGGCACTGGGAGGGGCCTGGGATATACTGGGAGGGGCCTGGGGGGCAGTGCTCCTTACTGGTGGTTACTGGGAGGGCACTGGGATGGCTCTGGGCTCTTACTGGTGGCTACTGGGATGTCCCTGGGCTGTCCCTGCCCCCTTACTGGTTTCTTACTGGTCCATAATGGTTCCTTACTGGTCTATACTGGTTTCTACTGGTTCTTACTGCTCGCTTACTGGTCCATACTTCTCTCTTACTGGTTCATACTCGTCCCTTATTGGTCCTTTGTAGTCTCTTACTGGTCCTTATTGCTCCCTTACTGGTCCCTACTGGTTCCTTACTGGTCTATGCTGGTCTCTTACTGGTTCGTACTGGTCCCTTATTGGTCCTTCGTAGTTTCTTACTGGTCCATACTGGTCCTTATTGCTCCCTTACTGGTCCATACTGGTTCCTTACTGGTCCATACTGGTTCCTTACTGGTTTACGCTGGTCCATACTGGTCTCCTACTGGTTCATACTGGTCCCTTATTGGTCCTTCGTAGTTTCTTACTGGTCCTTATTGCACTCTTACTGGTCCGTACTGGTTCCTTACTGGTCTATGCTGGTCCATACTGGTCTCTTACTGGTTCATACTGGTCCCTTATTGGTCCTTCATGGTCTCTTACTGGTCCATAATGGTCCCTTACTGGTCCATACCTCTCTCTTACTGGTTTCCTACTGGTTCATACTGGTCTTTCATTGGTCCTTCGTAGTCTCTTACTGGTCCTTATTGCTCCCTTACTGGTCCATACTGGTTCCTTACTGGTCTACGCTGGTCCATACTGGTCTCTTACTGGTTCGTACTGGTCCCTTATTGGTCCTTTGTGGTCTCTTACTGGTCCATACTGGTCCTTATTGCTCCCTTACTGGTCCATACTGGTTCCTTACTGGTCTTTTACTGGTCCACGCTGGACTTACTGGTCTACGCTGGTCCATACTGGTCTTTTACTGGTCCTTATTGCTCCCTTATTGGTCCTTCATGGTCTCTTACTGGTCTATACTGGTCCTTATTGCTCCCTTACTGGTCCATACTGGTTCTTTACTGGTCTACACTGGTCCATACTGGTTCCTTACTGGTCTACGCTGGTCCATACTGGTCTCTTACTGGTCCATACTAGTCTCTTACTGGCCCATACTGGTTCCTTACTGGTCTCTTACTGGTCCATGCTGGTCCTTACTGGTCTGTACTGGTTTCCCCAGGTGGGCTCCTTACGCCCCGGGTTGGCCCTGGCGCCTCCGGGCCCTTCCCCCCACCCTTTGTCCTTGGCCCGCTGTGACATCATCGGTGACGTCATCAGCCCCGGAAGTGACGTCATCCTCAAACCCGGAGCAGCAGGAAGTGGCGTCACCGCTGTCCCCGGAAGTGACGTCACCGCTGTCCCCGGATCTCGCCTTCCCCCTCACGCACCGGGCGGGAATCGCCGCTCGCGTGGCTGCCGCGTGAGTGGCCCCCAAAGGGCCCAAAATGGCCCCAAATTGTCCCCAAATGTCCCCAAAGTGTCCCCAATGTCCCCAAATTGGCCCCAAATCCCCCAAATTGATTCAAATGGCCCCAAAATGTCCCCAAAATGTCCCCAAAATGTCCCAAATTGTCCCCAAATGTCCCCAGATCTCCCCAAAATGACCCCAAATCTCCCCAAATGTCCCCAAATTGGCCTGAAATGTCCCGAATTGGCCTCAAATGTCCCCAAATTGTCCCCAAATGTCCCAAAATGTCCCCAAAATCTCTCCAAATCTCCCCAAATTGTCCCCAAAATGTCCCCAAAGTGTCCCCAAATGTCCCAAATTGGCCCCAAATCTCCCCAAATCTCCCCAAATTTCCCCAAATGTCCCAAAATGTCCCCAAAATGTCCCCAAATCTCCCCAAAATGTCCCCAAATTGTCCCCAATGTCCCAAATTGGCCTCAAATGTCCCCAAATTGGCCCCAAATCCCCCAAATCGATTCAAATGGCCCCAAAATGTCCCCAAATGTCCCCAAAATGTCCCAAATTGTCCCCAAATGTCCCCAGATCTCCCCAAAATGGCCCCAAATCTCCCCAAATGTCCCCAAATCTTTGAATTCCTGTCCCCAGTTGTCCCCAAACTGTCCCCACTGTCCCCAAAATGTCCCCAGAATCTCCCCAAATTGTCCCAAATTGTCCCCAAATGTCCCCAAATTGGCCTGAAATGTCCCAAATTGGCCCCAAATCTCCCCAAATCTCCCCAAAATGTCCCCAAATGTCCCCAAAATGTCCCCAAATTGTCCCCAAATGTCCCAAATTGTCCCCAAATCTCCCCAAATCTCCCCAAATGTCCCCAAATCTTCCCGAATTGTCCCCAAATGTCCCCAACTTGTCCCCCCCCCCCCAGGCAGCTGCGGATCCGGATCCGGGGTTTGACTTCCGGGGATTCCTGGGGGGACTTCGGGGACCTCAGAGCGGCCTTGGGGGCACCCGGGACCCCCATAAGCGGTGGGGACATCGGGGGGGGGACCCCAAAACCGGGGGGGGGACCCCAAGACGGGGGGGGGACCCCAAATTGTCCCCCCAAACTTGGGGTGCAGGGGGGTCCCATGGGGGGGGGGTCCCCAAGTCTTGGGGTGCAAGGGGGGGATCTGAGGTTTTGGGGTGCAGGGAGCACCCAGGGGGGGTCCCCAAGTTTTGGGGTGCAGGGGGGGGTCCCATGGGGGGGGTCTCAGTATTGGGGTTCAGGGGGGTCCCATGGGGGGGGTCCCCAAGTCTTGGGGTGCATCTGAGGTTTTGGGGTGCAGGGAGCAGCCATGGGGGGGTCCCAAAGTTTTGGGGTGCAGGGGGGGTTTCCGGGGGGTGTCCCCAAGTTTGGGCACCCATAGAGGGGGGGTCCCCAATATCGGGGTTCAGGGGGGTCCTATGGGGGGGATCTGAGGTTTTGGGGTTCAGGGGGGCACCCCTGGGTGCTGGGGGGGGGGTTCTGAGGTTTTGGGGTGTCCCCCCCCCAGATTACGTGGTGCAGCACTGGCAGGACGAGGCGTTTTTTGGGGGGCAGTACCTGGGGGGGGTGAACCCCCTCCTCCTGCGGCGCTGCTCCCGCCTGCCCCCCAACTTCCCTGTCACCCCCAAGATGGTGGCGCCCGCCCTGCCCCCCCACAGCACCCTCGGCACCGAGATGGAGGTGAGAGGGGGGACCCCAAAATGGGGGGGGACCCCAAAATGAGGGTGGGGACCCTAAAATGGGGGGGGCAAAAATGGGGGGACCCCAAAAAGGGGGGGGACCCCAAAATGAGGGGGGGAACCTAAAATGGGGGGAGCCTAAAATGGGGGGACCCCAAAAAGGGGGGGACCCCCCAAAACATGGGGGGGACCCCAAGAAGTTGGGGGGGGACCCCAAGATTGGAGACCCTAAAAGGGGGGACCCCAAAATGGGGGGGGGACCCCAATAAATGGGGGGGACCCCAAGAGGTTGGGGGGGGGTTGTGGGGTTTGGGGGACCCCCAAGGTTTGGGGGTACAGTGGGGGTTCCCAAGGGGCTTTTTTGGGGGATTTCCCAGTTTTGGGGGGGGAGGGGATTCCCATTTTTGGGGTTTTTTCCCATTTTTGGTTTTTTTCCCCAATTTTGGGGTTTTTATTCCCAACTTTTGGGGATATTTCCCCATTTTCAGGTTTTTTCCCCATTTTTTGGGTGTTTTTCCCCCTTTTTTGGGGTTTTTTCCCCATTATTTTGGTTTTTTTCCCAATTTTTGGGTTTTTTCCCAATTTTTGGTTTTTTTCCCCAATTTTTGGTTTTTTTCCCCCATTTTTTTTGTTTTTTCCCAATTTTTGGTTTTTTCCCCCAATTTTTTTGCTTTTTTCCCCATTTTTTTTTTGTTTCTTCCCCAATTTTGGGGTTTTTTTCCCCATTTTTGGGTTTTCCCCAATTTCTTGGTTTTTTCCCCATTTTTTGGGTTTTTTCCCCATTTTTAGGGTTTTTTCCCCATATTTTGTTTTTTTTTCCCCAATTTTTGTGTTTTTTCCCCAATTTTTGTGTTTTTACCCCAATTTTTTTTGTTTTTCCCCATTTTTTTTCGGTTTTTTCCCCAATTTTTGTGGTTTTCCCCATTTTTTTTGGTGAATTCCCAACTTTTGGGGATATTTCCCAATTTTTTGAGGATATTTCCCAATTTTCGGGGTTTTTTCCCCAATTTTCTCGTTTTCCCCCAATTTCCTTCGTTTTTCCCCCTTTTTTTGTGTGTTTTTCCCCAATTTTTTTCATTTTTCCCCAATTTTTGGGTTGAATTCCCATTTTTTTTGCCTTTTCCCATTTCCCCTCAGGAATTCCCAACTTTCTGCTCCCCCTTTCCCCATTCCCAGGAGGTTTTTCCTCAGGGCCTCCTTCCCTGTGCTGGGTCAGGAACTGCTGGAACGGGCCCAGAGAGTGGTGCTGAACGGGGCGGCATCAAAATGGCGGCTGTGGTGTCCAAAATGGCGGCTGTGGTGTCCCCCAGGGATCAGTGTTGGGCCCAGTGCTGTTCAGTGTCTTTAGTGATGATTGAGATGAGGGGATTGAGTCCATAATTAATTAATTAGCAGATGAGCCCAAGCTGGGGGCAGTGTGGATCAGCTGGAAGGCAGGAGGGCTCTGCAGAGGGACCTGGAGAGACTGGAGAGTTGGGATGATTCCAACAGGATGAGGTTCAACACAACAACCCCATGGGGAGCTCCAGAGTGGCAGAAAGGGACCTGGAAGGTGACCATGAGCCAGCAGTGTGCCCAGGTGGCCAAGAAGGCCAATGGCATCCTGGCCTGGATCAGGAACAGCGTGGCCAGCAGGTCCAGGGAAGGGATTCTGACCCTGTGCTCAGCCCTGGTGAGGCCACAGCTTGAGTCCTGTGTCCAGTTCTGGGCCCCTCAGCTCAGGAAGGAGCTGGAGGTCCAAGAGAGGGAACTGGGCTGGGGAAGGGATCCAGCAGAGATCCTGTGAGGAAGGGCTGAGGGAGCTGGGGGTGTTGAGGCTCTGGGGAGACCTCATCACTCTCTGCAGCTCCCTGACAGGAGGTTGGAGAGTTGGGATGATCCCAAGGGGATGAGGTTCAACATTCCAAGTGCCAGGTCCTGCACTTTGGCCACAACAACCCCATGGGGAGCTCCAGGCTGGGCACAGAGTGGCTGGAGAGCAGCCAGGCAGAAAGGGACCTGGGAGTCTGGATTGCCAGGAAGGTGACCATGAGCCAGCAGTGTGCCCAGGTTGCCAAGAAGGCCAATGGCATCCTGGCCTGGATCAGGAACAGCGTGGCCAGCAGGTCCAGGGAAGGGATTCTGACCCTGTGCTCAGCCCTGGTGAGGGCACAGCTTGAGTCCTGTGTCCAGTTCTGGGCCCCTCAGTTTAAGAAGGATGTAGAGGTCCTGGAACAGGTCCAAAGGAGGGCAACCAGGCTGGTGAAGGGACTCGAGCACAGGCCCTATGAGGAGAGGCTGAGAGAGCTGGGGCTGTTCAGCCTGAAGAAGAGGAGGCTCAGGGGAGACCTCATTGCTGTCTACAACTACCTGAAAGGAGGCTGTAGCGAGGTGGGAACTGGACTCTTTTCACAGACGACCTTCAACAAGACAAGAGGACACAGTCTTAAGTTGTGCCAGGGGAGGTTTAGGTTAGATATTAGAAAGAATTTCTTCACGGAGAGGGTGATTAGGCTATGGAATGGACTGCCCGGGGAGGTGGTGGATTCTCCGTCCCTGGAGACATTTAACAAAAGCCTGGATGTGGCACTCAGTGCCATGGTCTAGCAACTGCTCCGGTGGGTCAAGGGTTGGACTCGATGATCTCTGAGGTCCCTTCCAACCCGGCTAATTCTATGATTCTATGATTCCCTGCTGCCATTTTCCCTCCGATTTTGGGTGTTTTTTTCCCAACTTTTGGGGGAAAATTCCCAACTTTTGGGTTTTTTTGGGGAATTCCCCCTTTTCCCAGGCTTCCCGGCTCTTCCTGGCTGATTATTCCATCCTGGACGGGATCCCCACCGGCTCCATCTCGGGGGAACCCCAGTTCCTCGCCGCCCCCCTCTGCCTGCTCTGGCTCAACCCCCAGGGGCTCCTCCTGCCCCTCGCCATCCAGGTGGGGACATTTGTCACCTTTGTCACCTCTTGTCACCTCTTGTCACCTCTTGTCACCTTTTTGTCACCTTTAGTCACCTCTTGTCACCTTCTGTCACGTTGTCACTTTGTCACCTTCTGTCGTTTTGTCCCCTTTTTCTCTCCCTTTTCTCCCCTTTTGTCACCCTTGTGTCACATTGTCACCTTTTGTCACCCCTTTTTCACCCTCTCACCTTGTCACCTTCCTGTCATTTTGTCACCTTTTGTCACCTTGTCCCCCCTTTGTCACCCCTTTGCCACTTTGTCACCCTCTCAGCTTGTCACCTTCCTGTCACTTTGTCACCCCTTTGTCACCCCTTTGTCACCCTCTGTCACCTTGTCACCCGTCACCCTCTCTCTTTGTCACCTTCTGTCTCTTTGTCCCCCTTTGTCACCTCTGTCACCTCTTGTCACCTTCTGTTACGTTGTCACTTTGTCACCTTCTGTCGTTTTGTCCCCTTTTTCCCTCCCTTTTCTCCCCCTCTGTCACGTTGTCACCTTTTGTCACCTTGTCACCCCTTTGTCACTTTGTCACCCTCTCAGCTTGTCACCTTCCTGTCACTTTGTCACCTGTCACTTTGTCACCCCTTTGTCACCCTCTGTCACCTTGTCACCCTCTCTCTTTGTCACCCTTCTGTGTCTTTGTCCCCTTTTGACACCTTTGTCACCTCTGTCACCTCTTGTCACCTTTTGTCACCCCTTTGTCACCTTTCTGTCACATTGTCTCTTGGTCCCCTTCTGTCTCTTTTTTGTCCCCCTTTGTCACCTTTATGTCACCTTTGCTCACCCCTTTGTCACCTTGTCACCTCTTTGTCACCGTTGTCACCCTTCTGTCACATTGTCACTTCATCACTTTGTCACCCTGTCCCCTTTGTCACCTTTTGTCACCCCTTTGTCTCTTTGTCACCCTCTCCCCTTGTCACCTGTCACTTTGTCACCTTCTCGCTTTGTCACCCCTTTGTCCCCAAATGTCCCCAAACGTCCCCAACGCCCCCATTGCCCCCAATGTCCCCAACCCCCCCATCCCATTGTCACCTCTCACTGTCCCCCCCTCTCTCCTGTCCCCTCCCAGCTGTCCCAACACCCCGGGCCCGATGTCCCCATCTTCACCCCCGGGGACCCTCCCTGGGCCTGGGCCTTGGCCAAGCTCTGGGTGCGCGGGGCCCATTTCACCCATCACGAGATCCTCTGCCACCTCCTCCACACCCACTTCCTCCCCGAGGTCTTCGCCCTCGCCACCCATCGCCTCCCCACCGCCCACCCCGTCTACCAGGTGGGTGACGTTGTCCCCAAGTGTCCCCAAGTGTCCCCAACAACCCCCCTGTACGCCCGGCCCTGACGCCTCCGAATGCCCCCAAATGGCCCCCGATTCCCTCATTGTCCCCATCATCCCCAATGTCCCCAATGTCCCCAAGTGTCACCACTGTCCCCAATGTCCCCCTTGACCCCCACGTACGTGTGTCCCCAACGTCCCCAAATGTCCCAAAATCCCCAATTTTCCCCAAAATGTCCCCAATTCCCCCAATGTCCCCAATGTCCTCAACATCCCCACTTTTCCCCAATGTCCCCATTGTCCCCAATGTCCCCAACACCCCCAATGTCCCCAAGTGTCACCAGTGTCCCCCAGTGTCCCCCTCACCCCCATGTACGCCTGTCCCCAATGTCCCCAAATGTCCCAAAATCCCCAATTTCCCCCAAAATGTCCCCAACGTCCCCAACACCCCCAACGTCCCCATTGTCCCCAATGTCCCCAATGTCCCCAATGTCCCCAGGTGTCACCAGTGTCCCCCAATATCCCCCAGTGTCCCTCTTGACCCCCATGTACACCTGTCCCCAATGTCCCCAAATGTCCCAAAATCCCCAATTTCCCCCAAAATGTCCCCAACCTCCCCAACACCCCCAACACCCCCAACGTCCCCATTGTCCCCAATGTCCCCAATGTCCCCAATGTCCTCAATGTCCCCAACACCCCCAATGTCCCCAAGTGTCACCAGTGTCCCCCAGTGTCCCCCCTCACCCCCATGTACGCCTGTCCCCAATGTCCCCAAATGTCCCAAAATCCCCAGTTTTCCCCAAAATGTCCCCAACGCCCCCAACGTCCCCATTGTCCCCAACTTCCCATTGTCCCCGATGTCCCCAACGTCCCCAACACCCCGAATGTCCCCAAGTGTCACCACTGTCCCCAATGTCCCCCTTGACCCCCACGTACGTGTGTCCCCAATGTCCCCAAATGTCCCAAATACCCAATTTCCCCCAAAATGTCCCCAACACCCCCGATGTCCCCGATGTCCCCAATGTCCCTGATGTCCCCATTGTCCCCGATGTCCCCGATGTCCCCAGCTCCTGCTCCCCCACTTCCGTTTCACTTTCCACATCAACATCCTGGCCCGGGAAACGCTGCTCAACCCCGGTGGCATCATCGATCAGGTCAGCTTGGGGACACTGGGGTCACCTGGGGTGGCACCTGGGTCCCCGTGGGTGGCATTGGGTCACTTGGGTCCCCCTTGGTGTCACCTGGACCCCCGGTGTCACCCTTGGTGGCATTTGGACTCCTGGCTCCCCCTGGGTGGCACTTGGACCCTTTGTGGCCTTGGTGTCCCCTTGGGTCCTTCTTGGTGTCACCTGGGCCACCCTTGATGTCCCCTTCATTGTCCCCAAGCGTCCCCTTTGTGTCACTTGGACCCTTTTGGGTCCCTTTGGGTCCTTCTTGGTGTCACCTTGGGTCCCTCTCATTGTCCCCAAGTGTCCCCATGGGTGTCCCCTACTCTTGGGTCCCCTCAATGTCCCCTTGGGTCCTTCTTGGTGTCACCTTGTGTCCCCTTAATGTCCCCAATTGTCCCCTTGGTGGCACTTGGACCCTTTTGGGTCCCTTTGGGTCCTCCTTGGTGTCACCTGGGCCACCTTTGGTGTCACTTTGGGTCCCCCTCATTGTCCCCAAGTGTCCCCCTCACTGTCCCCTGACCCTTGGGTCCCCTTGGTGTCCCCTTGGATCCACTTGGGTCCCCCTTGGTGTCACCTGGGCCACCTTTGGTGTCACTTTGGTGTCCCCTCATTGTCCCCTGACCCTTGGGTCCCCTCAATGTCCCTTTGGGTCCTTCTTGGTGTCACTTTGGGTCCCTCTCATTGTCCCCAAGTGTCCCCCTGGGTGTCCCCTTACTCTTGGGTCCCCTTGATGTCCCCTTGGGTCCTTCTTGGTGTCACCTGGGCCACCTTTGGTGTCCCCATCATTGTCCCCAAGTGTCCCCCTGGGTGTCCCCTGACCCTTGGTGTCCCCTTGGGTCCCCTCGATGTCCCCTTGGGTCCCCTTGGGTCCTTCTTGGTGTCACCTTGCGTCCCCTTAATGTCCCCAAGTGTCCTCTTGGTGTCACTTGGACCCTTTTGGGTCCCTTTGGGTCCTTCTTGGTGTCACCTTGGGTCCTCCTCGCTGTCCCCAAGTGTCCCCCGGGGTGTCCCCTGACCCTTGGGTCCCCTCAATGTCCCCTTGGCTCCTTCTTGGTGTCACCTGGGCCACCCTTGATGTCCCCTTCATTGTCCCCAAGTGTCCCCTTGGTGTCACTTGGACCCTTTTGGGTCCCTTTGGGTCCTCCTTGGTGTCACCTAGGCCACCTTTGGTGTCACTTTGGTGTCCCCTGGGGTGTCCCCTGACCCTTGGGTCCTTCTTGGTGTCATCTTGGGTCCCTCTCATTGTCCCCAAGTGTCCCCATGGGTGTCCCCTGACCCTTGGGTCCCCTCAGTGTCCCCTTGGGTCCTTCTTGGTGTCGCCTGGGCCACCCTTGGTGTCCCCTTCATTGTCCCCAAGTGTCCCCTTGGGTGTCCCCTACTCTTGGGTCCCCTCGATGTCCCCTTGGGTCCTCCTTGGTGTCACTTTGGGTCCCCCTCGTTGTCCCCAAGTGTCCTCCTCATTGTCCCCAAGTGTCCCCCTCATTGTCCCCTGACCCTTGGGTCTCCTCAATGTCCCCTTGGTGTCACCTGGGCCACCTTTGGTGTCACTTTGGTGTCACTTTGGTGTCCCCCTCCTTGTCCCCTGACCCTTGGTGGCCTCCTTGTCCCCAGGCGACGGCGGTGGGGAGGGAGGGGACCCTGGAGTTGGTGGCCCGGGGGGTGACAGCCCTGAGGTTCCGGGACTTTTGTGTCCCCGAGGACCTGGAGGACAGAGGTGTCACCAATGTCCCCAACTACCACTACGCCCAGGACGCTCTGGAGATCTGGGAGGCCATCGAGGGGTAAAGGGGACACTTTGGGGACATCTGGGGACAATGGGGACGTTTGGGGACAATGGGGGTGTTGGGGGGAAGTTGGGGATTTGGGGACATTGGGGACAAGGGGGGTAATGGGAGTAATGGGGTTGGGGACATTGGGGACATTTTGGGCAAAACTGGGGACACTGGTGACACCTGGGGACACTTGGGGACATTGGGGACATTGGGGGTGTCTGGGGGGTTGGGGACATTTGGGGGAAAATTGGGGATTTTGGGGATATTGGGGACATCAGGGACTCGTGTACATAGGGGTCAGGGGGGACACTGGGGGACACTGGTGACACCTGGGGACACTTGGGGACATTGGGGACATCGGTGGCGTTGGGGACATTTGGGGGAAAACTGGGGATTTTGGGGACATTTGGGGACATTGGGGACATCAGGGACTCGTGTACATAAGGGTCAGGGGGGACACTGGGGGACACTGGTGACACCTGGGGACACTTGGGGACACTTGGGGACATCGGTGGCGCTGGGGACATTGGGGACAGTGGTGGCATTGGGGACATTTGGGGGAAAACTGGGGATTTGGGGCCATTTGGGGACATTGGGGACATCAGGGACTCATGTACAGAGGGGTCAGGGGGGACACTGGGGGACACTGGTGACACCTGGGGACACTTGGGGACACTGGGGACATCGGTGGCGTTGGGGACATTTGGGGGAAAACTGGGGATTTTGGGGACATTTGGGGACATTGGGGACATCAGGGACTTATGTACAGAGGGGTCAGGGGGGACACTGGGGGACACTGGTGACACCTGGGGACACTTGGGGACACTGGGGACATCGGTGGCATTGGGGACATTGGGGACATCGGTGGCGTTGGGGACATTTGGGGGAAAACTGGGGATTTTGGGGACATTTGGGGACATTGGGGACATCAGGGACTCATGTACAGAGGGGTCAGGGGGGACACTGGGGGACACTGGTGACACCTGGGGACACTTGGGGACACTGGGGACATTGGTGGCGTTGGGGACATTGGGGACATTTGGGGAAAAACTGGGGATTTGGGGACATTGGGGACATCAGGGACTCGTGTACATGGGGGTCAGGGGGGACATTGGGGGACACTGGTGACACCTGGGGACACTTGGGGACACTTGGGGACATCGGTGGCGCTGGGGACATTGGGGACAGTGGTGGCGTTGGGGACATTTGGGGGAAAACTGGGGATTTGGGGACATTGGGGACATTGGGGACTGGTGTACATGGGGGTCCTTGGGGACACTGGGGGACACTGGTGTCACTGGTGTGTCCCCCCGTTTGTCCCAGTTTGGTGCAGGGCGTGGTCGCTCTCCATTACCGGGAGGACCGGGAAGTTCAGGAGGATCCGGAGCTGCAGGAATGGGTGGGGGAGATCTACAGGATGGGGGTGCTGGGGAACCCCCTGAGTGGTGAGTGGGGACACTTTGGGGACATCTGGGGACATTTGGGGACAATTTGGGGACATCTGAACTAACTTGGTGGCTCTTGGGGCCATTTTGGGGCCATTTGAAACAACTGGAAAAAAACGGGGACATTTTGAGGACATTTTGGGGACATTGGGGGGTGAGGGGACATCAGGGGGGGGGGTGGGACAAATTGTCCCCCCCCGTTGTCCCCTCCGTGTCCCCTCCCAGGGTTCCCCTCCCGCCTGTGTCACCGCGGGGCCCTCGTTCAGTTCCTTTCCGCCATCATCTTCTGCTGCTCCGCCCGGCACGCGGCCGTCAACAGTGGGCAGGTGACACCTTGGGGACACTTTGGGGACACCTTGGGGACACTTTGGGGACGTTTGAAAAAGTTTGGAAAAAATTTGGGGAAATTTTGGGGCATTTTGGGGACTTTGGGGACACTCTGGGGACACTTTGGGGACCTTGGGGACACCCTAGGGACCTTGGGGACACCTTGGGGACACCTTGGGGACACCTTGGGGACACTTTGGGGACGTTTGAAAAAACTCAGAAGAAAGTCAGAAAAAATTGGGGCAATTTTGGGGGCGTTTTGGGGACATTTGGGGCCATCTTGGTTACCTCGTCGGCCATTTTGAGTGCCCCGCCGACCTCCGGTGCCCAACGTTGGGTCCCGCACCCACTGGGTGCCCCTTCCCCTCCCCCACCCAGTTTGACTACGCCGCCTGGATGCCCAACACCCCCGGGACCCTTCGGAGACCCCCACCCAAGAGCAAGGAGGAGGCCACCCAAGAACTTTTCATGGCCACCCTGCCCTCCCCCGCGGCCACCGGCGCCCTCTGGGCCCTCCTCAGCGTTGTCAGCTACGAGGGGGGGGACCCGGTGAGTGGCACCCATGGGTGCTGGGACCCCCAGGACCCCTTTTGTGTCACCCATGGGTGCTGAGACCCCAAAACTTGAGTTTTAGGCCCAACCATGGGTGCTAGGCCCCAAAACTTGGTTTTTAGGCCCACCCATGGGTGCTGGGACCCAAGAATCGTGTTTTTTGGCCCAACCCTGGGTGCTGGGCCCCCAAACTTGAGTTTTAGGCCCAACCCTGGGTGCTGGGCCCCCAAACTTGTTTTTTTTGGTCACCCATGGGTGCCCCCTTTTTCCCAGCGTCCTTTGGGGACCCGCGACCAAGACCTCCTGACCGGGGAGGCTGCCAGGGAGCTGGTGGCCACCTTCAGGGCCCGTTTGGCCACCATCTCCCAACGGATCCAGGCCCGGAACCGAACCCTGGAGCTTCCTTACCCCTACCTGGACCCCCAGGTCTGCCAGGAGAGCGTCAGCATCTGAGGGCCCCAAAATGGCCCCAAATCACCCCAAAATGGTCACAAGGGGACGTTGGGGACATTTTGGGGAAAAATCTGGGGATTTTGGGACATTTGGGGCAAATTGGGGACATTTTGGGGACATATTGGGTGTTGGGGACATTTTGGGGGAAGTTTGGGGGATTTTGGGATATTTGGGGACATTGGGGACATTTTTGGGGCATTTGGGGACATTTTTGGGGAGATTTGGGGCCATTTTGGGGCCATTTGGGGCCAATTTGGGACATTTGGGGCCAATTTGGGGATTTTGGGGACATTTTGGGGATATTTTAGGATTTGGGGACATTTTGGGGAAAATTGGGGACAATTTGGGACATTTGGGGAATTGGGGACATTTTGGGGACATTCTGGGGATTTTGGGGACATTTTGGGACAATTTGGGGATTTTTTTTGGCAATTAAAAAAAAATAAAAATTCTAAAAAATAAAACAAAAAATTGGGGCTTTTCCTCATCCCTTCCCCCCGTGACGTCACTTATGACGTCACCCACGACCTTTCCCCTACTCTCCGCCACTTCCGGCAACACCCGCCACCCACTTCCGGCACCTCCTCCCACCCACTTCCGGCACCTCCTCCCTCCCACTTCCGGCAACTCCCCCCACCCACTTCCTTCTTCTATCCCGCCCACTTCCGGCCACGCCCACTTCCAAAATCCGGCGCCTCCGGCACGCGAGGTAGAAGGGGGGGGGGGGATGGATTTTGGGGGGGGTCCCATGACGTCACGTGACGTCACAAAGTGGGGGGCACCCCAACCCCCCCCCACCCAATGTTATTTTGGGGGGGCGCCCCACGTGGGGCGGCCACGTGGAGGGGACCCCTTGGAGTGACGTCACCAATGGGGGGACCCCCCCCTCTGGTGACGTCAGAAGGGAGGGAGGGGTTGAGTTTGGGGGTCCCGGGGGGGTTCTGGGTCCTGAATTTGGGGGGAATTCCCAAGTTTTGGGGTCCCAGGATGGGAATTCTTGGGGGACCCCCAAACTTTGGGGTCCCAGGGGGGGATTTGGGTCCCAAATTTTGGGGTCCCCGAATTTGGGGTCCTAAAATCTTGGGGGACCCCCAAATATTGGGGTCTCCTGGGTGGGTTTGGTCCCGAATTTGGGGGAATTCCCAAAAATTTGGGCTCCCAAGGTCCCAAATTTTGCAGAATTCCCAAATTTTGGGGTTCCAGGGTCCCAAATTTGGGGAAATTCCAAATTTTGGGGTCCCAAGGTCGAAAATTTTCCAGAATTCCCAAATTTTGGGGTCCCCGCGGGGGATTTGGGTCCCAAATTTTGGGGTGCCTGAATTTGGGGTTCTAAAATCTTGGGGACCCCCAAATTTTGGGGTCTCCTGGGTGGGTTTGGTCCCAAATTTTTGGGGTTCCCCGAATTTTTGGGTCCCAAATTTGGGAAAATTCCAAATTTTGGGGTTCCAGGAGGGGATTTGGGTCCCAAATTTTGGGGTCCCCGAATTTGGGGTCCTAAAATCTTGGGGGACCCCCAAATTTTGGGGTCTCTGGGTGGGTTTGGTGCCAGATTTTGGGGGGATCCCCAAGTTTTGGGGTCCCCGGGGGGGGGGGGATTTGGGTCCCAAGTTTTGGGGTCCCCCAATTTTGGGGTCTCGGGGTCCTCATTTTTTGGGGTGTCCCCATCAGGTTTTGGGTCCCAAATGGGTTTTGGGGGTTCCCCAAGTTTTGGGGTGTCCGGGGGGGGTTCTGGGTCCTGATTTTGGGGGGGTCCCCAAGTTTTGGGGTCCCCCCAATTTATTTCGGCGGGGTCCCCAAGTTTTTGGGTGCTTCTTTTGGGGTTCCCCAAGTTTTGGGGTCCCCCCATTTTTTGGGGGGGTTCTTTGGGGTTTGGGGTGTCCCCAAATCGTTGGGGGGGACCCCAAAACCTCCCCCCCCCTCCCCCCCCTTCAGATGCAGCTGCTGCGATTTTACGTCCGGCCGGGGCCCCCCGAAAGAACCGGGGGGGTTTTGGGGTCCCCCCTGAGGGTGGCCCTGGGGGTGGCCCCCGATGTCACCGCTGTCACCTGGGAGCTCTGCTACTACCTGGGCTGGGAAGGTAATGGGGGAGGGGACGATTTGGGGGCGTTTTGGGGAGAATTGGAGAAAATTTGGGAAAATTTGGGAAAATTTTGAAAAATTTGGGAAAAATTTGGGAAATTTTTGGGAAATTTTTGGGGTGTTTTGGGAGCTTTTGGAGACATTTGAAGAACTTTGGGGAGGTTGAAAAAATGGGAAAAAAATGGGAAAAATTTGGGAAAAATTTCCAAAAAAATTTGGAAAAATTTGGAAAAAATTGGAAAAAAAATTTGGAAAAATTTGGGAAATTTTTTGGGTGTTTTGGGAGCATTTGAAGAACTTTGGGGACGTTGAAAAAATTTGGAAAAATTTGGGGAAAAAATTGGGAAAAATTTCAAAAAAAATTTGGAAAAAATTTGAAAAAAATTTAAAAAAAAATTGGAAAAATTTGGGAAATTTTTTGGGTGTTTTGGGAGATTTTGGAGACATTTGAAGAACTTTGGGGAGGTTGAAAAATTTGGAAAAAAATTGGGAAAAAAATTGGAAAAAATTTGGAAAAAATTCGAAAAAAATTTCAAAAAATTTCAAAAAATTTTGGAAAAATCTGGGGAAAATTTGGGAAATTTTTGGGGTGTTTTGGGAGCTTTTGGAGACATTTGAAGAACTTTGGGGAGGTTGAAAAAATGGGAAAAAAATGGGAAAAATTTGGGAAAAATTTCAAAAAAAATTTGGAAAAATTTGGAAAAAAAATTTGGGAAATTTTTGGGGTGTTTTGGGAGGTTTTGGAGACATTTGAAGAACTTTGGGGAGGTTAAAAAAATTTGGAAAAAAAAATGGAAAAAAATTGGGAAAAATTTCAAAAAAAATTAGAAAAAATTTGAAAAAAATTTGGAAAAATTTTGGAAAAATTTGGAAAAATTTGGGGAAAATTTGGGAAATTTTTGGGGTGTTTTGGGAGGTTTTGGAGACATTTGAAGAACTTTGGGGAGGTTTTTGGGGATGTTGGAAAAATTGGAAAAAATTGGTGAAAAAATTTGGAAAAAATTTGGAAAAAATTTGGAAAAAATTTGGAAAAAAATTTGGAAAAATTTGGGGAAAATTTGGGAAAATTTTGGGAAATTTTTGGGGTGTTTTGGGAGCTTTTGGAGACATTTGAAGAACTTTGGGGAGGTTTTTGGGGATGTTGGAAAAATTGGAAAAAATTGGGAAAAAATTGGGAAAAAATTTGAAAAAAATTCAAAAAAAATTTTAAAATTTTCAAATTTGGGAAAATTTGGGGAATTTTTGGGGTTCTGGGGTTTTTTTGGGTGCTGATTTCGTTTTTTAGGGTCCCGGGGAGGTTTTTTAGGGTCCTGGGGGGTTTTTTGGGGGTCCTGGGGGGTTTTTTTGGGGTCCTGGGGGGTTTTTGGGGTCCTGGGGGTTTTTTTGGGGTCCTGGGGGGTCCTTTGGGTGCTGGAAAATTTTTTGGGTGCTGATTTGAAATTTTTTTTTTTCATTTTTTAATTTGTTTTTTTCTTTTTTGTTTTGGGTGCCAGGGGGGGTCCCCCCAACCCCCCGGGACCTTGAGATCCTCAGGTGGATTTTGGGGACCCCCCCCGGGAATTGTGGGCTTGGGGGGGAAAGGGAGGGGGAGGTGGGGACCCAAAGTTTCCTCACCCCCCCACCCCAAAGCCCCCACCTCCTGCTGGAGATCGGACCCAGGTAAGGGGGGGGGGGCACCCATGGGTGCTGGGGGAGGTCCCTTGGGTGCAGTTTGGGGGGGGGCACCCATGAGTGGGGGGGTCCTATGGGTCCTTTTTAAGGGGGGGGTCCCATGGGTGCTGTTCCGGGGGGGGCACCCATGTGTGGGGGGGGGTCCCTTGGGTGCTGGTTTTGGGGGTCCCATGGGTGCTGTTTGGGGGGGGGCACCCATGAGTGCTGGGGGGTCCCATGCATGGGGGGGGTCCCCATGGGTGCTGGTTTTGGGGGGGGGGTCCCATGGGTGCTGGGGGGGTCCCATGGGTCCCTTTTTGGGGGGGTCCCATGGGTGCTGGTTTTGGGGGTCCCTTGGGTGCTGGGGGGGTCCCATGGGTGCTGGGGGGGTCCCTTGGGTGCAGTTTGGGGGGGGGGCACCCATGAGTGGGGGGGTCCCATGGGTCCTTTTTAAGGGGGGGTCCCATGGGTGCTGGGGGGGTCCCATGGGCCTCTTTTTGGGGGGGTCCCTTTTTGGGGGGGTCTCTGGGTGCTGGGGGGGTCCCATGGGTGCTGATTGTTTTTTGGGGGGGGGGGTCCCAGAGTTTGGGGGTCCCATGGGTGCTCTTTGGGGGGGGGCACCCATGAGTGGGGGGGTCCTATGGGTCCTTTTTAAGGGGGGGCACCCATGGGTGCTGGGGGGTCCCATGGGTCCCTTTTTGGGGTGGGGGTCCCCTTTTGAGGGGGTCTCTGGGTGCTTGGGGGGGTCCTTTGGGTGCTGTTCTTGGGGGGGGGGTGTCCCATGGGTGCTGATTTATTTGTGGGGGGAGGTCCCAGAGTTTGGGGGTCCCATGGGTGCTGTTTGGGGGGGGGCAGCCATGAGTGCTGGGGGGGTCCCATGGGTGCTGGGGGGGTCCCATGGGTGCTGGGGGGGTCCCATGGGCCTCTTTTTGGGGAGGTCCCTTTTTGGGGGGGTCTCTGGGTGCTGGGGGGGTCCCTTGGGTGCTGTTTTTGGGGTGGGGGTCCCATGGGTGCTGATTTATTTTTGGGGGGGTGGGTCTCAGAGTTTGGGGGTCCCATGGGTGCTGTTTGGGGGGGGGCACCCATGAGTGCTGGGGGGTCCCATGCGTGGGGGGGGTCCCATAGGTGCTGGGGGGGGTCCCATGGGTCCCTTTTTGGGGGGGTCCCATGGGTGCTGGTTTTGGGGGTCCCTTGGGTGCTGGGGGGGTCCCTTGGGTGCTGGTTGGGGGGGGGGCACCCATGCGTGGGGGGGTCCCATGGGTGCTGTTTTAAGGGGGGGGTCCCATGGGTGCTGGTTTTGGGGGGGGTCCCTTGTTTGGGGGGGTCTCTGGGTGCTGGGGGGGTCCCATGGGTGCTGTTTTTGGGGGGGGAGTCCCATGGGTGCTGTTTGGGGGGGGGCACCCATGAGTGCTGGGGGGTCCCATGCGTGGGGGGGGTCCCATGGGTGCTGGTTTTGGGGGGGGGTCCCATGGGTGCTGGGGGGTCCCATGGGTCCCTTTTTGGGGGGGTCCCATGGGTGCTGGTTTTGGGGGTCCCTTGGGTGCTGGGGGGGTCCCTTGGGTGCTGTTTGGGGGGGGGGCACCCATGCGGGGGGGGGTCTCATGGGTGCTGGTTTTGGGGGGGGGGTCCCATGGGTGCTGGGGGGGGTCCCATGGGTCCCTTTTTGGGGGGGTCTCTGAGTTTTGGGGTCCCTTGGGTGGTTTTGGTTTGTTGTTTGGTTTTGGGGGGGGTCCCTTGGGTGCTGGGGGGGTCCCTTGGGTGCTGGTTTTGGGGGTCCCCTGGGTGGAGGGGGGGTCCTTTGGGTCCTATTTAAGGGGGGTTTCCATGGGTGCTGGTTTTGGGGGTCCATTGGGTGCTCTGTTTAGGGAGGGGTCCCTTGGGTGCTGGGGGGGTCCCTTGGGTGCTGTGGGGGGGTCCCTTGGGTGCTGATGGTTTTGGGGGTCCCCCAGGTTGGGGCTCTGCACCCCCTTTTCCTCCAACGCCGTCGCCCTGTGCCGGGCAGCGGGGTTGGGGGGGGTGAAACGGGTGGAGAGAGCCAGGAGGGTCCTGTTGGAGGTGACACTTTGGGGACATTTGGGGACATTTGGGGGACATTTGGGGTGTTGGGGACATTTAGGGGACATTTGGGGACAATTTGGGGGAAATTGGGGACAAAATTGGGGGGTTTGGGGGGAAGTTGGGGGTTTTGAGGACATTTGGGGACAATTTGGGGACATTTTGGGGACATTTAGGGGACATTTGGGGTGTTGGGGACATTTTGGGGACATTTGGGGACAGTTTGGGGGAAATTGGGGGGAGATTGGGGGGAAATTGGGGGGTTTGGGGACATTTGGGGACATTTTGGGGACATTTGGGGACATTTGGGGACAATTTGGGGACATTTGGGGACATTTTGGGGACAATTTGGGGGAAATTGGGGGGTTTGGGGGTGTTGGGGACATTTGGGGACAATTTGGGGGGGAAATTGGGGACAAAATTGGGGGGTTTGGGGGGAAGTTGGGGGTTTTGAGGACATTTGGGGACAATTTGGGGACATTTGGGGACATTTTGGGGACATTTGGGGACATTTAGGGGACATTTGGGGTGTTGGGGACAATTTGGGGACAATTTGGGGGAAATTGGGGGGAGAATTGGGGGGTTTGGGGGCGTTGGGGACATTTAGGGGACATTTGGGGACAATTTGGGGGAAATTGGGGACAAAATTGGGGGGTTTGGGGGGAAGTTGGGGGTTTTGAGGACATTTGGGGACAATTTGGGGACATTTGGGGACATTTAGGGGACATTTGGGGTGTTGGGGACAATTTGGGGACATTTGGGGACAATTTGGGGGGGAAATTGGGGGGTTTGGGGGCGTTGGGGACGTTTGGGGGGAAACTGAGGGTTTTGGGGACATTTGGGGACATTGTTGGGGGGGTTCTGGGTGTCACCTGGGTGTCCTTTTGTCCCCTCCTCTCCCTTTGTCCCCAGTGTCCCCAAAATGTCCCCAAAATCCCCAGTTTTCCCCAAATGGCCCCATTGTCCCCTCCTCTCCCCTTGTCCCCGTTGTCCCCAAACGTCCCCATTTGCCTCTTCTTCCTCTTTGTCCCCAACGTCCCCAATGTCCCCAAACGTCCCCAAATGTCCCCAAATCCCCCCAAAATGTCCCCCCCGTGTCCCCCGTTGTCCCCTTCTGTCCCTTTCTGTCCTTTTGTCCCCAAACGTCCCCAAATGTCCCCAAAGTTCCAGGCAGAGCCACCCCAGGGGACGTTGTCCCTCCTGTCCCAAGCCCTTGGGGACCCCCTGACCGAGGAGCTCTACCCCCACCCATTGGTCACCTTCGATGTCCCCAAATGTCCCCTCCCTGTCACCTCCATCGACGTCATCGGCCGGGGACGGGAGGCCCTGGAGGAGGCCAACAGGGAGATGGGTGAGGAGGGGACATCTTGGGGACATTCGGGGACATTTTGGGGGCGTTGGGGACAATGGGGACATCGGGGGTGTTGGGGACATCAAGGGACAAAGTGACCAAGGGGACCCTTGGGGACATCGATGTCACCTTGGGTTGGGTTTGGGGACACTTGGATGACCTTGGGTGACCTTGGGGACACTTGGGTGACCTCAGGTGACCTTGGGGACACTTGGGTGACCTTGGGGTGATCTTGGGGACTCTTGGGGACATCGTTGTCACCTTGACCTCACGTTGGGTTGGGAGATCCTTGGGTTTTCTTGGGGACCCTTGGGGACAGCATTGTCCCCTTGACCTCAGGTGACCTTGGGGACCCTTGGTGACCCTTGGGTGATGTTGGGGACACTTGGGTGACCTTGGGGTGATCTTGGGGACTCTTGGGGACATCGTTGCCACCTTGACCTCACGTTGGGTTGGGAGATCCTTGGGTTTTCTTGGGGACCTGTGGGGACAGCGTTGTCCTCTTGACCTCAGGTGACCTTGGGACCACTTGGAGACCCTTGGGTGACCTTGGGGACACTTGGGTGACCCTTGGGTGACCTTGGGGACTCTTGGGGACATCGTTGTCCCCTTGACCTCGCGTTGGGTTGGGAGATCCTTGGGTTCTCTTGGGGACCCTTGGGGACCCTTGGGGACAGCGTTGTCCCCATGACCTCAGGTGACCTTGGGACCACTTGGGGACCCTTGGGGACACTTGGGTGACCTTGGGGACTCTTGGGGACATCGTTGTCACCTTGACCTCGCGTTGGGTTGGGAGATCCTTGGGTTCTCTTGGGGACCCTTGGGGACCCTTGGGGACAGCGTTGTCCCCTTGACCTCAGGTGACCTTGGGACCACTTGGGGACCCTTGGGTGACCTTGGGGACACTTGGGTGACCTTGGGGGCTCTTGGTGACCCTTGGGGACATCTTTGTCCCCTTGACCTCGCGTTGCGTTGGGAGATCCTTGGGTTCTCTTGGGTTTTCTTGGGGACAGCGTTGTCCCCTTGACCTCGAGTGACCTTGGGGTGACCTCGGGTGACCCTGGGGACCCTTGGGGACACCCCTGTCCCCCAGGTTTGGCCTTTGACCCCTGGGACCTGGACTTCTACACCTCTCTCTTCCGCCGGGTGGGCCGGAACCCGACCTCGGTCGAGCTCTTTGACCTGGCCCAGTCCAACAGGTGACCCAAATGTCCCCAGAGTGCCACCATCCCCCCTCCCCCCACCTCCCCACGTCCCCAAACCCCCCCCCCCCAGATGCCACCACCCTGTCCCCATGTCCCCAAGATGCCAACCCCCGTGTCCCCAACCCCCACAAACCCCCCCAGATGCCACCACCATGGCCACCTCCCAATGTCCCCAACCGCCTCCAATGTCCCCAACCCCCCCCAGATGCCACCTCCCAATATCCCCAGTGTCCCCACCCCCCCCCCACCCAAATGCCACCCCCAGATGCCACCCCCCTGGGTGACATTGTCCCCATGATGTCCCCAAAGCTCCCAGTGTCCCCAGACCCTCCCAGATGCCACCTCCCAGTGTTCCCAGTGTCCCCACAATGTCCCCAAGATGCCACCCCTGTGTCCCCAATGTCCCCAAGTGAGCACAGCCGCCATTGGTTCTTCCGGGGCCGTTGGGTGCTGGGAGGCCAGGAGGGTCCCAGCTCCCTCCTCCAGAGCATCATGGGCACCCATGGGTGCAGCAACCCCAACAACCTCATCAAGTTCTCCGACAACAGCAGGTGACACCTTGGGGACAATGGCCCAGGGAGGGTAGGGGGGGGGGGGGGTGGCACCCATGGGTGGCACCCAGAAACCCAATTATGGGGTGGGAGCACTCATAGGTGGGCCTAAAACCCAAGTTTTGGGTCCCAGCACCCATGGGTGGGCCTAAAACCCCCAGTTTAGAGGCCCAGCACCCATGGGTGGGCCTAAAACTCAAGTTTTAGGGTCCCAGCACCCATGGGTGACCAAAAACTCAAGTTTTGGGGCCCAGTCCCCGTGGTTGGGCCTAAAACTCAAGTTTTGGGGCCCAGCAGCCAAAGTTGCCCCAAAACCCCCAATTTTGGGGGCCCAGCACCCATGGGTGATGACCAGGGTTGGTTCTGCCACCCATGGGTGACCCCCCCATGAAATTTTGGGGACCCAGCACCCATGGGTGACCAAAAAACTCAAGTTTTGGGGTCCAGTCCCCATGGTTGGGCCTAAAACTCAAGTTTTGGGGCCTAGCAGGCCAGGGTTGCCCAGAAAAGTCCAATACTGGGAGCCAAGCACCCATGGGTGACACATTAGAGATGGTTGTGGGGTTCCAGCACCCATGGGTGACCAAAAATCTCAAGGTTTGGGGCCCAGTCTCCATGGTTGGGCCTAAAACTCAAGTTTTGAGGCCCAGCACCCACGGTTGGGTCAAAACCCCCAATTTTAGAGGCCCAGCACCCATGGGTGGGCCTAAAACTCAAGTTTTGTGGTGACAGCACCCATGGGTGGGCCTAAACATCGAGTTTGGGGTCCCAGCACCCATGGGTGCCCCTCTCATGGAGTTCTGCCAGATCCTTTCCCCCATTTTTGTCGCCACCGCGAAGCTCCTCGATGGTTTAGCCACCCGTGGGTGCCCCCCCATGGTGTTCTTGGGGTGCCAGCACCCACGGGTGCCCTCCTTGCCCCCTCCAGTGCCATCCGTGGGGCCCCTGTCACCTCCCTGTGGGCCCGGGACCCTTCTGTCCCCTCCCCCTTGGAGAAACGCCGCAACCTCCGCCACGTCACCTTCACCGCCGAGACCCACAACTTCCCCACGGGTGGGTTGGGTGGGGGTTGAGTGGGTGGGTGCGTGGGTGGGTGGGGGTCGATTGGGTGCTGATGACGTCACTTCCCTTCCCCCTCCCAAGCCGTCGCCCCCTTCAGCGGCGCCACCACCGGTGTCGGCGGCCGCATCCGCGACGTCCAATGCACCGGGAGAGGCGCCCACGTCATCGCCGGCACCGCCGGGTACTGCTTTGGGAACCTCCTCATCCCTGGTGAGACCCCCACCCAAAAGACACCCAGATCCCACCCACCCAACCTTGGGGACCCCCCACCCAAAACTTGGGGCCCCCCCAACCCACCCAAGCCCCCGAGATCACCCTTGGGAGCACCCAACGCCAACTTCCGAGCGCCCAACGTCAACTTGGGAGCACCCAACTTCTACTTGGGAGCACCCAAAGACCCCCAGGAGCTCCTCAACCCCTTGGAGACCCCCACCCAAATTTGGGGACCACCCTCACCCAACCTTAGGGACCCCCCACCCAAAACTTGGGACCCTCCCAACCCACCCAAGACCCCAAAGTCCCCTTTGGGAGCACCCAACGTCAACTTGGGTCAATCCAAACTCTACTTGCGTGCACCCAACGTCCACCCAAAGACCCCCAGGAGCTCCTCAACCCCTTGGGGACCCCCACCCAAATTTGGGGACCACCCCCACCCAACCTTGGGGACCCCCCACCCAAAATTTGGGACCCTCCCAACCCACCCAAGCCCCCAGAATCCCCTTTGGGAGCACCCAAGGTCAACTTGGGTCAATCCAAACTCTACTTGGGTGCACCCAACGTCCACCCAAAGACCCCAGGAGCTCCTTGACCCATTGGAGACCCCCACCCAAATTTGGGGACCACCCTCACCCAACCTTAGGGACCCCCCACCCAAACTTTAGGACCCACCCAACCCACCCAAGACCCCGAAGTCCCCTTTGGGAGCACCCAAGGTCAACTTGGGTCAATCCGATCTCTACTTGGGTGCACCCAACGTCCACCCAAAGACCCCCAGGAGCTCCTTGACCCCTTGGAGACCCCCACCCAAGATTTGGGTCCTTGGCTCCTCCCCAGGCTACGATCTCCCCTGGGAGGACCCCACCCAACCCTACCCAAGATCCTTTGCACGTCCCCTTGAAGTTGCCATCCGGGCCAGCGACGGCGCCAGCGACTACGCCAACAAATTTGGAGAACCTCTGGTGGCCGGTGAGTTGGGGGGACACTTGGGGACCTTCTGGTGGCCCTCAAGGACCTTTTGAGGTCTTGAGGACCCCAAAAAACCTTTGGGGACCCCAAAAAACCTTGAAGAACCCAAGAAGTTCTGGAGAACTTTTGGTGGCCCTCAAAAGTTCTTGGTGGCTTTGGGGTCTAGAGTGGCCTTGGGGACATTTGGGGACCTTCTGGTGGCCCTTGAAGATTTTGGAGGTCTTGGGGACCCCAAAAAAACCCTTGGGGACCCCAAAAAGCTGTGGAGAACCCAAGAACTTTTGGTGGCCCTCCAAGATGGTGATGGTTGTGGGGACTTCTGGGGACACCCAAAGACCTCCATGGCCTTGGGGACCTCGGGGGTGACACCCAAAGACCTGAAAACCCCCAAACTTTTGGGGTCACCTCAAGCTTTTGGGTTCTTTGAGGTTCTTCAAGATCTTTGAGGTTCTCCTGGAGCTTTTTGGGACATCTGGGGGACTTCTGGTGACACCCAAAGACCTCCATGGCCTTGGGGACCTCGGGGGTGACACCCAAAGACCTGAAAACCCCCAAACTTTTGGGATCACCTCAAGCTTTTGGGTTCTTTGAGGTTCTTCAAGACCTTTCAGGTCTCCTGGAGTTCTTCTGGAGTTCTCTTTGGGTTCTCCTGGAGCTTTTTGGGCCCATTTTGGGACATCTGGGGGACTTCTGGTGACACCCAAAGACCTCCATGGACTTGGGGACCTCGGGGGTGACACCCAAAGACCTAAAAACCCCCAAACTTTTTGGGTCACCTCAAGCTTTTGGGTTCTTTGAGGTTCTTCAAGACCTTTGAGGTTCTCCTGGAGCTTTTTGGGTCCATTTTGAGACTTTTGGTGAAACCCAAAGACCTCCATGGCCTTGGGGACCTCGGGGGTGACACCCAAAGACCTAAAAACCCCCAAACTTTTGGGGTCACCTCAAGCTTTTGGGTTCTTTGAGGTTCTTCAAGATCTTTGAGGTTCTCCTGGAGCTTTTTGGGTCCATTTTGGGGACTTTTGGTGACACCCAAAGACCTCCATGGCCTTGGGGACCTGGAAGGTGACACCCAAAGACCTCCATGGCCTTGGGGACCTTGGGGGTGACACCCAAAGACCTGAAAACCCCCAAAACCTTTGGGGTCACCTCAAGCTTTTGGGTTCTTTGAGGTTCTTCAAGACCATTGAGGTTCTCCTGGAGGTTTGGGGCCATTTTGGGGCCATTTTGGGGCTGTTTGGGGCCATTTTGAGGGGTGTACAGGGGGGTCACGTGACAGATTGTGACATTTGGGGTTTTTTCTTAGGTTTTTGCAGATCTTTTGGGATGATTCTGCCCGGAGGAGAAAGAAGGGAATGGATCAAACCCGTGATGTTCAGCGGGGGCATCGGAGCCATCGAGGATCAACACCTCAAGAAGGAACCTCCTGAGCCTGGTCAGACCCCAAAACACCTCAAAATGACCCCAAAATCCCACTCAGGACCCCAAAATACCCCCAGGAACCCCAAAAACACCCCAAGAACCCCAAAACACCCCAAAATAGCCCCAAAATCCCACTCAGGACCCCAAAACCCCCCCAGATTTCCCCCAAACCCCCCTCAGGACCCCCCCAAGTTTCCCCAACCCCCCCCCCAGCACCGCCCCAACCCCCCCAGGACCCCCCCAAAGACCCCCAGAACCCCCAAATCCCCCCAGGATCCCCCAAAGACCCCCAGGACCCCCCCAGATCCCCCCAGGACCCCCCAAAGACTCCCAGGACCCCAAAACCCCCCCAGGTTTCCCCCAAAGACCCCCAAGACCCCCCCAGGTTTTTCCAGGACCCCCAAACCCCCAAATCCCCCAAGTCCCCCAGGACCCCCAAAGACCCCAAACCCCCAAATTTCCCCAAATCCCCTCAGGACCCCCAGATTTTCCCCAAACCCCCAGGACCCCAAAGACCCCCAAACCCCCAAATCCCCCAAGTCCCCCCAGGACCCCCAAAGACCCCCAGGACCCCCAGATTCCCCCAAAACCCCCAGGACCCCCCAAATTCCCCCAGGACCCCCAAGCCCCCAGACCCCAAAACCCCCCCAGGACCCCCAAAGACCCCCAGGACCCCCCCCAAATTTCCCCCAGATCCCCCCAGGACCCCCCAAATCCCCCTCAGGACCCCCCCAGATCTTTCCAGGACCCCAAAACCACCTCAAACCCCCCCAGATTTCCCTCAAATCCCCCCCAGCACCTCCCCAACCCCTCCAGGACCCCCCCAAAGACCCCCAGGACCCCCCCAGATTTCCCCCAAATCCTCCCAGGACCCCCCTAAATTTCTCCCAGGACCCCAAAACCCCCCCCAGATTTTCCCCACTCCCCCCAGG
>JALBCY010000360.1:0-70319 GCA_023079485.1 Archilochus colubris | reverse complement strand
CCCCTTTTCCCCCCCTTTTCCCCTCCATTTTCCCTCCCTTTTCCCTCCCTTTTTCCCCCCATTTTCCCCTCCAATTTCTACCATTTCCTTCCCATTTCCCCCCCCTTTCCGCCTCCTTTCCCTCCCCCATTTCCCCCCCTTTTCCCCCCATTCCCCCATTTCCCCCCATTTTCCCCCCCATTTCCCCCCCATTTCCTTCTACTACATCCTCCCCCTTTTCCCCCATTTTCCCCCCCTTCCCCCATTTTCCCCCCATTTCCCCCTTTTCCCCCCTTTCCCCCCCTTTTCCTCCCCATTTTTCCCCCTTTCCCCCCCTTCCCCCCTTTTTCCCCCCTTTTCTCCCCCTTTTTCCCCCATTTTCCCCTCCATTTTCCCATTTCCCCCCCTTTTCCCCCCTTTCCCTCCCCCCTTTTCCCCCCATTTTCCCCCCCATTTCCCCCCCTTTTCCCCCCATTTCCTCCCCATTTCCCCCCCTTTCCCCCCATTTCCCCCTTTCCCCATTTTCCCCCCCATTTTCCCCCATTTCCCCCCTTTTCCCCCCATTTCCCCCTCATTTCCCCCCCATTTCCCTTTCCCCCTCCCCCATTTCCTCCCCATTTCCCCCTTCCCCATTTCCCCTCCTTTTCCCCCCATTTCCCCTCATTTTCCCCCATTTCCCCCTTTTCCCCTTCCCCATTTCCCCCCCATTTCCCCCCCATTTCCCCCCATTTCCCCCCCCATTTCCCCCTCATTTCCCCCCTTTTTCCCCCATTTTCCCTTTCATTTTCCTCTTTTCCCCCATTTCCCCATTTCCCCCTTCCCCTCCCCTTTCTCCCCTTTTCCCCCATTTCCCCCATTTCCCCATTTCCCCCATTTCCCCATTTCCCCCTTTTCCCCCACCCCCCTTTTTTCCCCTTTTCCCCATTTTCCCTTTCATTTTTTCCCTTCCCCCATTTCCCCCATTTTCCCTCGAATTTTTACCCTTTTCACCCTTTTCTCCCCCATTTTTTACCCCTTTTCCCCCCACCCCCCCCCACCCCCCAGGTTCATGGTGGACGCCGGGCTGGTTGGGTGCTGCTGGGTGGAGGTGGGGGGTGCTCAGTACCGGCTGAGGGGGGGTCCTGACACCCCCCCCCCGGGCACCCTGTGCCAGCTGGAGGGGGACGTGGGGTGGGGGGCTCTGCGGGGTCACCCCCCCGAGGGGCCTTGGCTGGAGCTGCCCCCCCTGAGGGTCCTCAGCTTCGACATCGAGTGTGCGGGCAGGAAGGGTGAGGGGGGGGCATCAAGTGGGGGGGGGGCATCAAATGGGGGGGGGGCATCAAATGGGGGGGGGCAGGAAGGGTGAGGGGGCATCAAATGGGGCATTAAATGGGGGGACATTAAATGGGGGCATTAAATAGGGGGGTGAGGGGGGCAGGAAAGGGTGAGGGCATCAAACAAGGGGGCATCAAGTGGAGGGGCATTAAATGGGGGCGTTAAATGGGGGCATCAAATGGGGGCATTAAATAGAGGCATCAAAAAGCGTACGAGGCAAAATAGAGGCATCAAATGGGGCATCAAAAGGGGCATCAATGGGGATTAAATAAAAGAGGGCAGGAAGGGTGAGGAGAGGAGTAGAGGGGGCATCAAATGGGGGCATAAATGGGGCATTATGGGGGCAAATAGAGGCATCAAATAGGGCAGGAAGAGGTGAGGGGCATCAAATAGGGCATTAGATGGGGGATCAAGAGGCAGGAAAGTGAGGAAATGGGAGCATCAAATGGGGGCATTAAATGGGGGCATCAAATGGGGGCAGGAGAAGAGTGAGGAGAAATGGGGGCATCAAATGGGGCATCAAATGGGGGGGCATCAAGTGGGGGGCATTAAATGGGGGGCATTAAATGGGGCAGGAAGGGTGAGAAAGTGGGGGGGGCATCAAATGGGGGGGCATCGGGGGGCAGGAAGGGTGAGGAAGTGGGGGGCATTAAATGGGGTGGGGGCAATAAATGGGGGGTGAGGGGGCAGGAAAGTGGGGGCATCAAATGGGGGGCAGGGGGTGAGGGGGAGGAATGGGGGCATCAAATGGGGGGCAGGGGGCAGGAGAGTGAGGGGGACATCAAATGGGGCATTAAATAGAGGACAGGAAGGAGTGAGGGCATTAAATGGGGGCATCAAATGGGGGGTGAGAGGGGCAGGAGGAAGGGTGAGGGGGGCAAATGGGGGGGGCATTAAATGGGGGGGGATCAAATGGGGGGGTGAGGGGGGAGGAATTGGGGGGGCATCAAATGGGGGGGCAGGAAGGGTGAGGGGGGAAATGGGGGGGGCATCAAATGGGGGGGTGAGGGGGGAGGAATGGGGGGGGTAGGGGCGTCAGGAAGGGTGAGGGGGGGGCAGAAAAGGGGGGGGCATCAAATGGGGGATGAGGGGGGGCAGGAAGGGTGAGGGGGGCAAATGGGGGGGGGGCATCAAATGGGGGGGGTGAGGGGGGGCCGGAAGGGTGCTGTGTGTATTTTTGGGGTGCTGCCCCCCCCAACTAACACTCTGTATTGTTTTGGGGTGCTGCCCCCCCCCCCCCAGGGGTGTTCCCTGAGCCCGAGCAGGACGCAGTGATCCAGGTGGGGGGGGTGGTCTCGGGGGGGCTCCGGGCTGAGCCCTTCATCAGAGTCATCTTCACCCTGGGGGGCTGTGCCCCCATCCTGGGCTCCCAGGTCCTCAGCTTCCAGAGGGAGGAGGAGCTGCTCCAGGTTTGGGGGGCAGGGGGGCTGGGGGGGCTTCTGGGGGGGGGGCTGGGGAATTTTTGGGGGGGTTATCAGGAGGCTGGGGGGGTCCTGAAGGTCTTTAGAGGGGTCTCGGGGGGCTCTGGGGGGCTTTTTGGGGGGGTTATCAGGAGGCTGGGGGGGTCTGAAAGGTTCCTGGGGTGGGGCTCCTCAAGGTTCCTGGGGGGGTTTTGGGGGGGTTATCAGGGGGCTGGGGGGGTCTGAGTTCCTGGGGGGGTTTTGGGAGGGTTATCAGGGGGCTGGGGAGTCTAAGGTTCTGGGGGGCTCTGAGTTCCTGGGGGTTTGGGAGGTCTGGAGAGTTTGGGGGGTTATCAGGAGGCTGGGGCGTCTGAAGGTTCCTGGGGGGGTTTTGGGGGGGTTATCAGGGGGCTGGGGGGGTCTAAAAGGTTCCTGGGGGCTCCTGAAGGGTCCTGGGGGGGTTTGGGGGGGCTGAGGGCTCCTCAAGGTTCTGGGGGCTGGTTTGGGGGTTATCAGGAGGCTGGGGGGGTCTGAAGGTCTGGGGGTTTGGGGTTGGGGGTTATCAGGGGCCGGGGGGTCTAAAGGTTCCTGGGGGCTCCTGAAGGGTCCTGGGGGGTTGGGGGGCTGAGGGGCTCCTCAAGGTTCCTGGGAGGGTCTGGGGGGGTTTTGGGGGGGTTATCAGGGGGCTGGGGGGGTCTAAAAGGTTCCTGGGGGTCTGGGGGCTCCTGAAGGTTCTGGGGGTTTGGGGGTCTGAGGTTATTAGGGGCTGGGGGTCTAAAAGGTTCCTGGGGGGCTCCTGCAGGTTCCTGGGGGGGTTTGGGACAGGAGGCTGGGGGCTCTGAAAGGTTCCTGGGGGCTGGGGGTTTTGGGGGGTTATCAGGAGGCTGGGGGGGTCTGAAAGGTTCGGGGGGTTTGGGGGGTCTGGGGGGGGTTATTAGGGGGCTGAGGTCTAAAAGGTTCCTGGGGCTCCTGAAGGGTCCTGGGGGTTTGGGGGGGCTGAGGGGCTCCTCAAGGTTCTTGGGGGGCTGGGAATTTTTGGGGGTTATCAGGAGGCTGGGGGGGTCCTGAAGGTCTTTAGGGGGTCTTGGGGGGCTCTGGGGGGCTTTTTGGGGGGGTTATCAGGAGGCGGGGGGTCTGAAAGGTTCCTGGGGGGTTTGGGGGCTGAGGAGCTCCTCAAGGTTCCTGGGAGGTCTGGGGGGTTTTGGGGGGGTTATCAGGGGGCTGGGGGGTCCTGAAGGTCTTTAGGGGGGTCTTGGGGGCTCTGGGGGCTTTTGGGGTTATCAGGAGGCTGGGGGGTGTAAAGGTTCCTGGGGGCTCTGAAGGTTTCTGGGGGTTTGGGGGGTCTGGAGGGCTCCTCAAGGTTCCTGGGGGGGTTTGGGGGTTATCAGGGGGCTGGGGGTCTAAAGGTTCCTGGGGGTCTGGGGGCGTCTGAAGGTTCCTGGGGGGGTTTGGGGGGTCTGGGGGGGTTATTAGGGGCTGAGGGGGTCTAAAAGGTTCCTGGGGGGCTCCTGAAGGGTCCTGGGGGGGTTTGGGGGGGCTGAGGGGCTCCTCAAGGTTCTTGGGGGGCTGGGGAATTTTTGGGGGGTATCAGGAGGCTGGGGGGGTCCTGAAGGTCTTTAGAGGGGTCTCGGGGGGCTCTGGGGGGCTTTTTGGGGGGTTATCAGGAGGCTGGGGGGTCTGAAAGGTTCCTGGGGGCTCCTGAAGGTTTCTGGGGGGGTTTGGGGGGGTCTGGAGGGCTCCTCAAGGTTCCTGGGGGGGTTTTGGGGGGGTTATCAGGGGACTGGGGGGCTCTAAAAGGTTCCTGGGAGGCTCCTGAAGGTTCCTGGGGGGTTTGGGGGGGTTATCAGGGGGCTGGGGGGGTCTAAAAGGTTCCTGGGGGCCCGAAGGTTCCTGGGGGGGTTTTGGGGGGGTTATCAGGGGGCTGGGGGGCTCTAAAAGGTTCCTGGGGGTCTCCTGGAGGGGTTTAGGGGGGCTGAGGGGCTTTTTGGGGGGGTTATCAGGAGACTGGGGGGCTCCAAAAGGTTCCTGGGGGGGCTGAGAGGCTTTTGGGGGGCTCCAGTCTGGGTCTGGGGGGGACTGGGGGGGGCTAGGGTGTTTTGGGGGGGCTCCAGAAGGTCCTGGGACAGGGTGTGGGGGGTCTGGGGGGGGTTTCGAGGTGTTTTGGGGGGGGTCTCTGTGCTTTTGGGGTCTCTCTGTGTTGTTTTGGGGTGTTTTGGGGGGGTCTCTGTGGTTTTTGGGGTCTCTGGGGGTTTTTGGGGTGTTTTGGGGTCTCTGTGGTTTTGGGTTGTTTTGGGGGGGTCTCTGTTTTTTGGGGTCTCTGTGTTGTTTTGGGGGTGTCTCTCTGTGTTTTTTGGGGTCTCTGGGGTTTTTTGGGGTCTCTCTGTGGTTTGGGGGGGGTCTCTCTGTGTTTTTGGGGTCTCTCTGTGTTTTCTGGGGGTGTTTTTGGGGTCCCTGACCCCCCCTTTTCCTCTCAGTCCTGGGCAGAGTTTGTCCGGGTCGTGGATCCCGACGTCCTCACAGGGTACAACATCCACAACTTCGACCTCCCCTACCTCATCCGCAGGGCTGAGGTGCTCAAGGTGGGACCCCCACCCATAGCCCACCCCCCCCAGCACCCCAATAACACCCACAGCCCCCCCAGATCCCCCCTATAGCACCCAGAGCCCCCCCTTAGCACCCCAGCCCCCCCAGATTCCCCCCATAGCACCCACACCTCCCCTACCTCATCCACAGGGCTGAGGTGCTCGGGGTGAGACCCCCACCCACAGCCCACCCCCCCCAGCACCCCAATAACACCCACAGCCCCCCCAGAGCCCCCCCTTAGCACCCCAGCCCCCCCAGATTCCCCCCATAACACCCCCATAGCCCCCCCATAGCACCCACACCTCCCCTACCTCATCCACAGGGCTGAGGTGCTCAGGGTGAGACCCCCACCCATAGCCCCCCCCCCCAGCACCCCAATAACACCCACAGCCCCCCCAGATCCCCCGCATAGCACCCAGAGCCCCCCCTTAGCACCCCAGCCCCCCCAGAGCCCTCTCATAGCCCCCCCATAGCACCCCCATAGCACCCACACCTCCCCTACCTCATCCACAGGGCTGAGGTGCTCAAGGTGAGACCCCCACCCACAGCCCACCCCCCCCAGCACCCCAATAACACCCACAGCCCCCCCAGATTCCCCCCATAGCACCCACACCCCCCCCCAGAGCCCCCCCTTAGCACCCCAGCCCCCCCAGAGCCCTCTCATAGCCCCCCCATAGCACCCACACCTCCCCTACCTCATCCACAGGGCTGAGGTGCTCGGGGTGAGACCCCCACCCATAGCCCACCCCCCCAGCACCCCAATAACACCCACAGCCCCCCCAGATCCCCCCCATAGCACCCACAGCCCCCCCTCGGTCCCCCAAAGGTCCCCTCTTTCCCCCTCCTGTCCCCCCCAACCCTGTCCCCCCTGTATCCCCCCTCACCCCCTGACTCTGTGACCCCCTCTGACCCCCCCTGATCCTGTCCCCTCCTTGTGTCCCCCCCTCTGACCCCTCTGTGCCCCCCATGACCCCCCCCGATCCTGTCCCCCCCCCCCAGGTCCCCTCTTTCCCCTCCCTGTTCCCCCCTCACCCTCCTGTCCCCCCCTGACCCTGTCCCCCCCTCACCCCTCTGACTCTATGCCCCCCCCCAGACCCCCTTGACCCCCCCCAGACCCTCCTGACCCCCCCCTGACCCTGTGCGCCCCCCCCCCAGGTCTCCTCCTTCCCCCTCCTGGGTCGGGTCTGGGGTCTCCCCTCCCGGGTTCTGCAGTCCCAGTTCCAGTCCCGGCAGTTGGGGCGCAGGGAGGGGCACAGAGTGAACACCCCCGGGAGGGTCTGCATCGACCTCCTGCAGGTGGGGGGGCTTTTGGGGGTCCTGGGGGGGGCTTGGGGGGGTCCTGAGGGGGCTTGGGGGGGGCTGGAGGGGTTTGGGGGGGGTTCTGGAGGGGTTTGGGGGAGTCCTGGGGGACTTTGGGGGGGTCCTGGGGTGCAGAGTGAGCACCCCTGGGAGGGTCTGCATCGACCTCCTGCAGGTGGGGGGGCTCGGGGGGGTCCTGGGGGGACCTTGGGGGGGTCCTGAGGGGGCTTGGGGGGGGCTGGAGGGGTTTGAGGGGGGCTGGAGGGGTTTGGGGGGGTTCTGGAGGGGTTTGGGGGGGTCCTGGGGTTCAGAGTGAGCACCCCTGGGAGGGTCTGCATCAACCTCCTGCAGGTGGGGGGGCTTGGGGGGGTCCTGGGGGGCTTTGGGGGGGTCCTGGAGGGGTTTGGGGGGGTCCTGGGGGGCTTTAGGGGTCTGGGGGGGGGTCTTGGGGGGGTCCCCACTGTCCCCCCTGTCCCCAGGTGCTGCTCAGGGAGCACAAGCTCCGTTCCTACACCCTCAACGCCGTCAGCGCCCACTTCCTGCAGGAGCAGAAGGAGGACGTGCCCCACAGCATCATCACGGACCTGCAGGTGACAGCCCTGTCCCCAACGGGTCCCCGAGGGGTCCCCAGGGTGTCCCCAATGTCCCCAAGAGTCCCCTGTGTCCCCAAGGTGTCCCCAGTGTCCCCAAGGTGTCCCCAGAACGACTCAGATGCTGTTTATCCCTCTAATTCCTCAAGGACACCTCCTCCCCATGTCCCCTTTCCGTGTCCCCATGGCCCTGAGGATGTCCCCAAGGTGTCCCCCATGTCCCTCAGGTGTCCCCCGTATCCCCAAGGTGTCCACAAGGGTCCCTAAGATGTCCCCAGTGTCCCCAAGGTGTCCCCAGAACGATTCAGATGCTGTTTATCCCTCTAATTCCTCAAGGACACCTCCCCCCCATGTCCCCTTTGCGTGTCCCCATGGCCCTGAGGATGTCCCCAAGGTGTCCCCAATGTCCCCAAGAGTCCCCTGTGTCCTCAAGGTGTCCCCAGTGTCCCCAAGGTGTCCCCAGAACGACTCAGATGCTGTTTATCCCTCTAATTCCTCAAGGACACCTCCTCCCCATGTCCCCTTTGTGTGTCCCCATGTCCTTGAAGATGTCCCCAAGGTGTCCCCAATGTCCCCAAGAGTCCCCTGTGTCCTCAAGGTGTCCCCAGTGTCCCCAAGGTGTCCCCAGAACGATTCAGATGCTGTTTATCCCTCTAATTCCTCAAGGACACCTCCTCCCCACATCCCCTTTGTGTGTCCCCATGTCCTTGAAGATGTCCCCAAGGTGTCCCCCGTGTCCCTAAAGTGTCCCCAATGTCCCCAACGTGTCCCCAGAACGGCTCAGACCAGAGCAGACGCCGTTTGGCCCTCTACTGCCTCAAAGATGCCTTCCTGCCCCTGAGGCTGCTGGAGAAGTTGATGGTTCTGGAGAACCAGGTGGAGATGGCCCGGGTCACCGGGGTGCCCCTCAGCTTCCTCCTGACACGGGGACAGCAGGTCAAGGTGGTGTCACAGCTCCTCAGGCAGGTGAGGACACTGAAAAAACAGGCCTGGGGACACCAAAATGGAGCTGGGGCTACCAAAATGGGGCCTGGGGCCACCAAAATGGAGCTGGGGCTACCTAAATGGGGCCTGGGGCTACCGAAATGGGGCCTGGGGCTACCGAAATGGGGCTAGGGCTACCTAAATGGGGCCTGGGGCTACCGAAATGGAGCTGGGGCTACCAAAATGGAGCTGGGGCTACCAAAATGGGGCCTGGGGCTACCAAAATGGAGCTGGGGCTACCAAAATGGGGCCTGGGGCTACCAAAATGGGGCCTGGGGCTACCAAAATGGGGCCTGGGGCTACCAAAATGGGGCCTGGGGCTACCAAAATGGAGCTGGGGCTACCAAAATGGAGCTGGGGCTACCTAAATGGGGCCTGGGGCTACCAAAATGGGGCTGGGGCTACCAAAATGGGGCCTGGGGCTACCGAAATGGGGCCTGGGGCTACCGAAATGGAGCTGGGGCTACCGAAATGGGGCCTGGGGCTACCGAAATGGGGCCTGGGGCTACCGAAATGGGGCCTGGGGCTACCAAAATGGAGCTGGGGCTACCAAAATGGAGCTGGGAAGGGACCTGGGGTCACTAAGATGGAGCTGGGGCCACCAAAAAGGGGCTTGGGGCTACCAGGAAGGAGCTGGGGCCATCAAAATGGGGTCTGGGGCTACCTAAATGGGGCCTGGGGCTACCGAAATGGGGCCTGGGGCTACCGAAATGGAGCTGGGGCTACCATAATGGAGCTGGGAAGGGACCTGGGGTCACTAAGATGGAGCTGGGGCCACCAAAAAGGGGCCTGGGGCTACCAAAAAGGGACCCAGGGCCACCAGGAGGGACCCAGAGAAGTGGCAGTGGCCCTGGGGGGTGTCCCTGTCCCCTCATTGTCCCCAGGGAGGTTGGGGTGACCCTGGGGGGTGGCCCTGTCCCCTCATTGTCCCCATGGGGTGTCAGTGACCCCGGGGTGTCCCCAAGGGGGGTGTCAGTGACCCCGGGGTGGCCCTGCAGGGTGGCACTGTCCCCAGGGGGGTTGGGGTGACCCTGGGGGGTGGCAGTGACCCCGAGGTGACCCTTGGGGGAGTGGCCCTGACCCCAGGAGGGTGTCAGTGACCCCAGGGGTGACCCTGGGGGGTGTCCCTGTCCCCTCATTGTCCCCAGGGAGGTTGGGGTGACCCTGGGGGGTTGGGGTGACCCTGGGGGGTGGCAGTGACCCCAAGGTAACCCTTGGGGGGGTGGCCCTGACCCCAGGAGGGTGGCAGTGACCCCAGGGGTGACCCTGGGGGTGTCAGTGGCTCTGGGGGGTGTCAGTGACCCCGAGGTGACACTTGGGGGGGTGTCCCTGTCCCCTCATTGTCCCCAGGGGGGTGTCAGTGGCTCTGGGGGGTCTCCCTGTCCCCTCATTGTCCCCAGGGAGGTTGGGGTGACCCTGGGGGGTGTCAGTGACCCCTGGGGGGTTGGGGTGACCCTGGGGGGTGTCCCTGTCCCCTCATTGTCCCCAGGGAGGTTGGGGTGACCCTGGGGGGGTTGGGGTGACCCTGGGGGGTGTCAGTGACCCCGAGGTGACCCTTGGGGGGGTGTCCCTGTCCCTGTCCCCTCCCTGTCCCCCCCCCAGGCCATGTCTGAGGATTTGCTGATGCCCGTGGTGAAATCCGAGGGGGGGGAGGACTTCGAGGGAGCCACGGTCATTGAACCCCAAAAAGGGTGAGGGACCCCCCCTGAACCCCCATAAACCCCCCCCTGGGACCCCCCCGGGACCCCCCGGGACCCCCTGGGACCCCCTGGTGACCCCCTGGTGACCCCAGGTACTATGACACCCCCGTGGTCACCCTGGATTTCTCCTCCCTGTACCCCTCCATCATGATCGCCCACAACCTCTGCTACACCACCCTCCTGCCCCCGGGGGGGCTGCAACGCTTCGGGTGGGCACTGGGAGCACTGGGAGGGCACTGGGAGGGGACTGGGAGGCACTGGGAGGGCACTGGGGGGCATGAGGAGGCACTGGGGAGCTGCTATGGAGCAGTTGTGGGGCACTATGGGGCTGTTATGGGGCACTGGGAGGGACTGGGAGGGCACTGGGAGGCATTGGGAGGGAGTGGGGGGGAACTGGGAAGCACTGGGAGGGGACTGGGAGGGCACTGGGAGGCATGAGGAGGCACTGGAGGGCTGTTCTGGAGCAGTTGTGGGGCACTATGGGGCTGTTATGGGGCACTGGGAGGGCACTGGGAGGCATTGGGAGGGAGTAGGGGGGCACTGGGAGGGGACTGGGAGCACTGGGGGGCACTGGGAGGCACTGGGGGGCACTGGGAGGGCACTGGGAGGCATTGGGAGCTGCAGGAGCAGTTGTGGGGCACTATGGGGCTGTTATGGGGCACTGGGAGGGCACTGGGAGGCATGAGGAGGCACTGGGGGGCTGCTTGGAGCACTATGGGGCACTTGGGGCTGGGGGCACTGGGAGGCACTGGGAGGGACTGGGGGGGCACTGGGGGGAACTGGGAGGCACTGGGAGGCACTGGGAGGGGACTGGGAGGGCACTGGGAGGCATGAGGAGGCACTGGGGGGCTGCTATGGAGCAGCTATGGGGCACTATGGGGCTGTTATGGGGCACTGGGAGGCACTGGGAGGGAGGGGGGGGGCACTGGGGGGAACTGGGAGGCACTGGGAGGCACTGGGAGGCATGAGGAGGCACTGGGGGCTGCTATGGAGCAGCTATGGGGCACTATGGGGCACTGGGAGGGCACTGGGGGGCATTGGGAGGGAGTGGGGGGCACTGGGAGGGGACTGGGAGCACTGGGGGGCACTGGGAGGCACTGGGGGGCACTGGGAGGGCACTGGGAGGCATTGGGAGGGAGTGGGGGGGCACTGGGGGGAACTGGGAGGCACTGGGAGGGGACTGGGAGGGCACTGGGAGGCATGAGGAGGCACTGGGGGGCTGCTATGGAGCAGCTATGGGGCACTATGGGGCTGTTATGGGGCACTGGGAGGCATTGGGAGGGAGTGGGGGGGCACTGGGGGGAACTGGGAGGCACTGGGAGGGCACTGGGAGGCACTGGGAGGCATGAGGAGGCACTGGGGGGCTGCTATGGAGCAGCTATGGGGCACTATGGGGCTGTTATGGGGCACTGGGAGGACTGGGAGGGCACTGGAGGCATGGGAGGGAGTGGGGGGGCACTGGGGGGAACTGGGAGGCACTGGGAGGGGACTGGGAGGGCACTGGGAGGCACTGGGAGGCATGAGGAGGCACTGGGGGGCTGCTATGGAGCAGCTATGGGGCACTATGGGGCTGTTATGGGGCACTGGGAGGCACTGGGAGGGAGTGGGGGGGCACTGGGGGGAACTGGGAGGCACTGGGAGGCATGAGGAGGCACTGGGGGCTGCTGGGAGCAGCTATGGGGCACTATGGGGCACTGGGAGGGCACTGGGGGCATTGGGAGGGAGTGGCACTGGGAGGGGACTGGGAGCACTGGGGGGCACTGGGAGGCACTGGGGGGCACTGGGAGGGCACTGGGAGGCATTGGGAGGGAGTGGGGGGGCACTGGGGGGAACTGGGAGGCACTGGGAGGGGACTGGGAGGGCACTGGGAGGCATGAGGAGGCACTGGGGGCTGCTATGGAGCAGCTATGGGGCACTATGGGGCTGTTATGGGGCACTGGGAGGCACTGGGGGCATTGGGAGGGAGTGGGGGCACTGGGGTGTATGTGGGGGTGAGTGGGGACTGACCCCCCTGTCACCCCCTGTGTCCCCCTTGTCCCCCCCATTTCCCCCCCTGTCCCCTCTTTTGTCCCCCCCGTGTCCCTGTGTCCCCCCCTGTCCCTCTCTCTGTGTCCCCCCATGTCCCCCCCGTGTCTGTGTCCCCCCCATGTCCCTGTCCCCCCTGTGTCCCCCCCGTGTCCCCCCTGTCCCCCCCATGTCCCTGTCCTCGTCTCCCCCTCGTGTCCCCCCCTTTCCCTGTGTGTCCCCCCCTCCCTGTGTCCCCCCCGTGTCCCTGTGTCCCCCCCGTGTCCCTGTGTCCCCCGTGTCCCTGTGTCCCTGTGTCCCCCCCGTCCCTCTCTCTGTGTCCCCCCTGTCCCCCCCCATCCCTGTCCCTGTGTCCCCCCCGTGTCTCCCGTGTCCCTGGGTCCCCCCCTATCCCTGTCCCTGTGTCCCCCCATGTCCCTGTGTCCCCCCATGTCCCTGTGTCCCCCCGTGTCGCCCCCCGTGTCCCTGTGTCCCCCCCGTGTCCCTGTGTCCCCCATGTCCCCCCGTGTCCCTTTCCCCCTGGTTCCTGTCCTTGTGTCCCCCCCGTGTCGCCCCTCTCCCTGCCCCCCCTGTGTCCCTGTGTCCCCCCCGTGTCCCCCGTGTCCCTGTCCCCCCCCGTCCCTCTCTGTGTCCCCTGTCCCCATCCCTGTCCCTGTCTCCCCCCCGTGTCCCTGTGTCCCCCCCGTGTCCCTGTGTCCCCCCCGTGTCCCTGCCCCCCCCGTGTCCCCTGTGTCCCTCCCGTGTCCCTGTCCCCTCCCCGTGTCCCTGTCCCCCCCGTGTCCCCCATGTCCCTGTCCCCCCCGTGTCGCCCCCCGTGTCCCTGTGTCCCCCCCGTGTCCCAATGTCTCCCCTCTCCCTGCCCCCCCCGTGTCCCCCCCCGTGTCCCCGTGTCCCCCGTGTCCCCCCCAGCCTGTCCCCCGGGGATGTCACCCGCACCCCCTCGGGTCAGGTCTTTGTCCGGGAGGGGCTGCGCAGGGGGCTCCTCCCCCGCATCCTCCAGGGGCTCCTGGCTGCACGGAAAAGGTGGGAGGGGGCGTGGGGGGGGGGGAGGGACCCCTGGGGGTCCGTGGGGGGGGCTTTGGGGGTCCGTGGGGGGTCCCTGTGGGTGCTGAGTGGGTCCCCGTGGGTGCCCATGGATGCTCAGGGTGCAGCAGGAGCTGTCCCACGAGGTCTCAGTCTCCTGGCACCAGGTTCTGTGGGTCCCTGTGGGTCCCTGTGGGTCAGGGCAGGTTCCGTGGGTCCCATGGGTGCTGAGTGGGTCCCGTGGGTTCTGTGGGTCCCGTGGGTGCTGAGTGGGTCCCGTGGGTGCTCAGGATGCAGCAGGAGCTGTCCCAGGAGGTTTCAGTCTCTCGGCGTCAGGTTCTGTGGGTCCCTGTGGGTCAGGGCAGGTTCTGTGGGTGCTCAGTGGGTTCTGTGGGTCCTGTGGGTGCTGAGTGGGTCCCCGTGGGTTCTGTGGGTCCCGTGGGTGCTGAGTGGTTCCTCGTGGGTGCTCAGGATGCAGCAGGAGCTGTCCCAGGAGGTTTCAGTCTCTTGGCGCCAGGTTCTGTGGGTCCCTGTGGGTCAGGGCAGGTTCCGTGGGTTTTGTGGTGTACTCAGTGGGTCCCGTGGGTTCTGAGTGGGTCCTGTGGGTGCCCGTGGGTGCTCAGGGTGAAGCAGGAGCTGTCCCAGGAGGTCTCAGTCTCCCGGCGCCGGGTTCTGGACGGGCGTCAGAACGCGCTCAAGGTCAGCGCCAACTCCGTCTACGGCTTCACGGGGGCACAGGGGGGAAAACTGCCCTGCCTGGAGATCTCACAGGTACTGACCCGGTACCGAACCGGTACCGACCCGAACTGACCCGGTACCGACCCAAACCCACCCAAAATCCCACCCAGAACCCACCCATAGGCACCCACACCCACCCCGTGACAGCCCCATAGCAGGGAAACTGCCCTGCCTGGAGAGCTCACTGGTACTGACCCGGTACCCAACTGGTACCGAATCGGTACCGACCCTAACCCTGACCCAGTACCGACCCAAACCTGCCCAAAATCCCACCCAGAACCCACCCATAGGCACCCACACCCACCCCGTGACAGCCCCATAGCAGGGAAACTGCCCTGCCTGGAGAGCTCACTGGTACTGACCCGGTACCCAACTGGTACCGAATCGGTACCGACCCTAACCCTGACCCAGTACCGACCCAAACCTGCCCAAAATCCCACCCAGAACCCACCCATAGGCACCCACACCCACCCTGTGACAGCCCCATAGCAGGGAAACTGCCCTGCCTGGAGAGCTCACTGGTACTGACCCGGTACCAAACTGGTACCGAACCGGTACCGACCTGAACTGACCCAGTACCGACCCAGAGCCCACCCAGAACCCTCACAGAACTGCCCCATAGTGCCCCAACTGCCCCATAGCAGGGAAACTGCCTGGAGAGCTCACAGGTACCGACCCGGTACCAACCCAAACCTAACCAGAACCCACACAGAACTGCCCCCCAGTGCCTTCCAGTGCCTCCCAGTGCCTCCCAGTCCCCTCCCAGTGCCCCCCAGTGCCTTCCAGTGCCTCCCAGTGCCTCCCAGTCCCCTCCCAGTGCCCCCCAGTGCCTTCCGGTGCCCCATAACTGCCCCACAGCAGCCCCCCAGTGCCCCCCCAGCTCCTACCAGTGCCCCCCAGTTCCCTCCCAGTGCCTCCCAGTGCCCTCCCAGTTCCCCCCCATGCCTCCCAGTGCCCCCCAGTGCCCCCCAGTGCCTTCCAGTGCTTCCCAGTGCCCTCCCAGCCCCCCCCAGTGCCTTCCAGTGCCCCATAACTGCCCCATGGCAGCCTACCAGTGCCCCCCAGTTCCCTCCCAGTGCCTCCCAGTGATCTCCCAGTTTCCCCCCATGCCTCCCAGTGCCTCCCAGTCCCCTCCCAGTGCCCCCCAGTGCCCTATAACTGCCCCACAGTGCCCCATAACTGCCCCACAGCAGCCCCCCAGTCCCCCCCCAGCTCCTCCCAGTTCCCCCCAGTCCCCTCCCAGTGCCACCCAGTTCCCCCCCATGCCTCCCAGTGCCCCCCCAGTCCCCTCCAGTGCCTTCCAGTGCCCCATACCAGCCCCATAGTGCCCAATAACTGCCCCACAGTGCCCCATAACTGCCCCACGGCAGCCCCACAGTGCCCCCCCAGCTCCTCCCAGTGCCCCCCAGTGCCTCCCAGTGCCCTCCCAGTGCCGTGCCCCCCCTGACCCCCCCTCCCTGCCCCAGAGTGTCACGGCCTTTGGCCGTCAGATGATCGAGAGGACGAAGCAGTTGGTGGAGCAGAAGTTCAGCAGAGCCCAGGGCTGCCCCACGGATGCCAAGGTGGGGGCTGGGGGGGGTCCTGAGGGGGTCTGGGGGGGTCCTGGGGGGGTCTGGGGGGTCCTGGTGGAGTTTGGGGGGGATTTGGGGGAGGTCTGGGGGGATTTGGGGGAGCTCTGGGGGAAGTTGGGGGGGTCCTGGGGGGATTTGGGGGGCTCCTGGGGGGTTTGGGGGGGGCTGAGGGGGATTTGGGGGGGTCCTGTGGGGCTGGGGGGGGTCCTGAGGGGGTCTGGGGGGGATTTGGGGGAGATCTGGGTGGATTTGAGGGGGTCCTGGGGGGATTTAGAGGGGTTCTGGGGGGACTTGGAGGAGCTCTGGGGGGGTCCTGGGGAGACCTTGGGGGTGTTTGGGGGGGTCCTGAGGGGGCTTGGGGGGTGTGAGGGGGTTTGGGGGGGCCCTGGTGGAGTCTGGGGGGGATTTGGGGGAGATCTGGGTGGATTTGAGGGGGTCCTGGGGGGAGTTGGGGGGGATCCTGGGGGGACTTGGGGGTCCTGTGGGGGGGGTTGGGGAAGTTTTGGGGGTTCTGGGGGGGGATTTGAGGAGTTCCTGGGGGGATTTGGGGAGGTTTTGGGGTTCCAAGGTGGGGGTTGGGGTATTTTTTGGGGTGTCAGTGGTGATTTTGGGGGGGTTGGTGCTGTTTTGGGGTTCCTGGGGGTGCCAGTGGTGATTTTGGGGGTGTTTGTGCTGATTTTGGGGTGGTTGGTTCTGTTTTGGGGGTTTTTGGGGGTGCTGGTGCCCATTTTGGGGGGTTTGGTGCTGTTTTGGGGGTTTTTGGGGGTGCCGGTGCCGATTTTGGGGTTTTTGGGGGTGCCGGTGGTGATTTTGGGGTCCCCCCAGGTGATTTATGGGGACACAGACTCGGTGATGTGTGTCCTGGGGGTCCCCTCGGTGCCGGAAGCGATGGCTCTGGGGCAGGAAGCGGCGCTTTGGGTCTCGGAACATTTCCCCCCCCCCATCAAACTCGAGTTTGAGAAGGTCAGGAGGGAAAAGGGGGGGGGTCCCCATGTCCCCTGGGGGGGTCCCCGTGTCCCCTGGGGGGTCCTGATGTCCCCAAATGGGGTCCCCGTGTTCCCAGAGGGGGTCCCCACATCCTCTGGGGGGATCCCTGTGTCCCTAAAGGGTTTCCAGGGGGGGGTCTCTCCATCCCTAGGGACCCTTTCTGGGGTCCTCCTGACTTTTTTTGGGGTCCCCCTGACCCTTTTGGGATCCCCCTGACCCGTTAGGGAGTCCCCCTCAATTTTGGGGTCCCTCTCACCCCTTTGGGGTCCCCCTGACCCCTTTAGGGGTTCCCCATGACTCTTGTGATCCCCCTGAATCATTCCGTGTCCCCACTGATTTTGGGGTCCCCCCTCAGTTTTGAGGGGCCACCCCTTAGTCTTGGGGTCCCCCCTGAGTTTTGGGGTCCCCCTTGACTCTCAGACACCCCCCCCCGAGTTTTGGGGTCCCCTGAGGGTGCTTTTTGGGGTCCCCATGTGCACTGCCCCTTCCTCCTGGTCTCCCAAGAAGCGCTACAGTTCCCATGTCCCCCCCTTGACCCTTTTGGGGTCCCCCCTGATAACTTCAGGGTCCCCCTGAGTCTTGGGGTTCCCCCGCTGATTTTTGGGGTCCCCCTTGACTCTCAGACACCCCCCCCCCGAGTTTTGGGGTCCCTTGAGGGTGTTTTTGGGGTCCCCATGTGCACTGCCCCTTCCTCCTGGTCTCCAAGAAGCGCTACAGTTTCCATGTCCCCCCCTTGACCCTTTTGGGGTCCCCCCTGACAACTTCAGGGTCCCCCCCTGATTCTTGGGGTTCCCCCCTGATTTTTGGGGTCCCCCTTGAGTCTCAGGTTCCCCCTCTTGATTTTTGGGGTCCCCCTGAGGGTGCTTTTTGGGGTCCCCATGTGCACTGCCCCTTCCTCCTGGTCTCCCAAGAAGCGCTACAGTTCCCATGTCCCCCCCTTGACCCTTTTGGGGTCCCCCCTGATAACTTCAGGGTCCCCCTGAGTCTTGGGGTTCCCCCGCTGATTTTTGGGGTCCCCCTTGACTCTCAGACACCCCCCCCCCGAGTTTTGGGGTCCCTTGAGGGTGTTTTTGGGGTCCCCATGTGCACTGCCCCTTCCTCCTGGTCTCCAAGAAGCGCTACAGTTTCCATGTCCCCCCCTTGACCCTTTTGGGGTCCCCCCTGATAACTTCAGGGTGCCCCTGAGTCTTGGGGTTCCCCCGCTGATTTTTGGGGTCCCCCTTGACTCTCAGACACCCCCCCCCGAGTTTTGGGGTCCCCTGAGGGTGATTTTTGGGGTCCCCATGTGCACTGCCCCTTCCTCCTGGTCTCCAAGAAGCGCTACAGTTTCCGTGTCCCCCCCTTGACCCTTTTGGGGTCCCCCCTGACAACTTCAGGGTCCTCCTGAGTCCTGGGGTTCCCCCGCTGACTTTTGGGGTCCCCCTTGAGTCTCAGGTTCCCCCTCTTGATTTTTGGGGTCCCCTGAGGGTGTTTTTGGGGTCCCCATGTGCGCTGCCCCTTCCTCCTGGTCTCCAAGAAGCGCTACAGTTTCCGTGTCCCCACCTTGGTCCTTTTGGGGTCCCCCTGACAACTTCAGGGTCCTCCTCAGTCTTGGGGTCCCCCCCTGATTTTTGGGGTCTCCCCTGAGTCTCAGCCCCCCCCCTCCCCGAGTTTTGGTGTCCCCTGAGGGTGTTTTTGGGGTCCCCATGTGCACTGCCCCTTCCTCCTGGTCTCCCAAGAAGCGCTACAGTTCCCATGTCCCCCCCTTGACTCTTTTGGGGTTCCCCTGACAACTTCAGGGTCTCCCCCCTGATTTTTGGGGTTCCCCCCTGATTTTTGGGGTCCCCCTTGAGTCTCAGGTTCCCCCTCTTGATTTTTGGGGTCCCCCTGAGGGTGCTTTTTGGGGTCCCCATGTGCACTGCCCCTTCCTCCTCATCTCCAAGAAGCGCTACAGTTCCCGTGTCCCCCCCTGACCATTTTGGGGTCCCCCTGACAACTTCAGGGTCTCCCCCCTGATTTTTGGGGTCCCCCCCTGATTCTTGGGGTCCCCCTGAGGGTGTTTTTTGGGTTCCCCAGGTGTACTGCCCCTTCCTGCTGGTCTCCAAGAAGCGTTACGCGGGGCTGAGGTTCAGCGGGGCCGAGGGGCCCGGGGCGATGGAGTGCAAGGGGCTGGAGGCTGTGAGGAGGGACAACTGTCCCCTGGCTGCCAACCTTGTCACCTCCTGCCTCAAACGCATCCTCCTGCACAGGTAGGGGACGTTGGGGACATTGGGGACACTGGGGACAACAGGGGGGATTGGGGACAATGGGGACATTGAGGACATTGGGGGTGATGGGGACAATGGGGACAGTGGGGATACTGGGGACATGGGGATGATGGGGATGATGGGGACAACGGAGGCATGAGGGACATTGGGACATGAGGACAATGGGGACATGAGGACAATGAGGACATTGGGGACAATGAGGACATTGGGGACATTAGGGACAATGGGGGGTGGAGACAATGGGGGTGATGGGGACATTGGGGGTGATATGGGGGACACTGGGGGGCTGGAGGCTGTGAGGAGGGACAGCTGTCCCCTGGCTGCCAACCTTGTCACCTCCTGCCTCAAACGCATCCTCCTGCACAGGTAGGGGACGTTGGGGACACTGGGGGAGATGGGGACATTGGGGATACTGGGGACATGGGGGTGATGGGGACATTGGGGACAGTGGGGATACTGGGGACATGGAGGTGATGGGGATGATGGGGACAACGGAGGCATGAGGGACATTGGGACATGAGGACAATGGGGACATGAGGACATTGGGGACAACGGGGGGGTGGGGACAGTGGGGACAACAGGGGGGATTGGGGACAATGGGGACATTGAGGACATTGGGGGTGATGGGGACAGTGGGGATACTGGGGATACTGGGGACATGGGGATGATGGGGATGATGGGGACAACGGAGGCATGAGGGACATTGGGACATGAGGACAATGGGGACATGAGGACATTGGGGACAATGGGGACAACGGGGGGGTGGGGACAGTGGGGACAATGGGGGGTGGGGAAAATGGGGACAATGGGGGGTATGGGGACATTGGGGGGGATGGGGAACATTGGGGTGATGGGGACAATGGGGTGACAGGGGTGATGGGGACAATGGGGACATTGGGGACACTGGGGGTCAGGATGGGGACATGGGGGTCCCCCTGAGCCCCCTTTTCCCCTCCCTTAACCCCCTTTTCCCTCCAGAGACCCCAAAGGGGGGGGTGTGACCCTCACTCAGGAGGTGATTTTGGATCTCCTGGGGCATTCAGGGGGCCCCCAGCCCCCCCAAATCCTACCCAGGGGACCTCAGAGAGTGACATGGGGGTCCTCAGCCCCCCCTGAACCCCCTTTTCCCTCCCTGAACCCCCTTTTTGTCCCCCCCAGGGACCCCGAGGGGGCCGTGGCCCACGCCCAGGAGGTGATCTCGGATCTGCTCTGTAACCGCCTGGATCTCTCCCAGTTGGTGATCACCAAGGAGCTCACCAGGGCAGCGGGGGCCTACGCAGCCCCCCAGGCACACGTCCGGCTGGCTGAGAGGTGGGGGGGACCCCAAAAATGGGGGGGGACACCCCAAAAATATCGGGGAGGACCCATAAAGGGGAGCAGGAAATGGGGATGCTGAAACGGGGACCCTGAGGCAGACGTCCGGCTGGATGAGAGCTGGGGGGGCCCCAAAAATAGGGGGTGGGGGACCCCAAAAACATGGGGGACACCCTGAAAGTATGGGGGACACCCTAAAAATGGGGAGGACACCCCAAAAATACCGGGGGAACCCCATAAATATCGGGGGGGACCCATAAAGGGGAGCAGGAAATGGGGATGCTGAAACGGGGACCCTCAGGCAGACGTCCGGCTGGATGAGAGCTGGGGGGGCCCCAAAAACAGGGGGTGGGGGACCCCAAAAACATGGGGGACACCCTGAAAATATGGGGGACACCCTAATAATGGGGGGGCACCCCAAAAGTACCGGGGGAACCTCATAAATATCGGGGGGGACCCATAAAGGGGAGCAGGAAATGGGGATGCTGAAACGGGGACCCTCAGGCAGACGTCCGGCTGGATGAGAGCTGGGGGGGCCCCAAAAATAGGGGGTGGGGGACCCCAAAAACATGGGGGACACCCTGAAAGTGTGGGGGACACCCTAAAAATGGGGAGGACACCCCAAAAATACTGGGGGAACCCCAAAATACCAGGGGAGACACAGGAACATGGGGGCAGGAAATGGGGATGCTGAAACGGGGACCCTGAGGCAGACGTCTGGCTGGATGAGAGCTGGGGGGGCCCCAAAAATAGGGGGTGGGGGACCCCAAAAACATGGGGGACACCCTGAAAGTATGGGGGACACCCTAAAAATGGGGAGGACACCCCAAAAATACCGGGGGAACCCCAAAAATATCGGGGGGGACCCATAAAGGGGAGCAGGAAATGGGGATGCTGAAACGGGGACCCTCAGGCAGACGTCCGGCTGGATGAGAGCTGGGGGGACCCCAAAAATAGGGGGTGGGGGACCCCAAAAACATGGGGGACACCCTGAAAGTATGGGGGATACCCTAAAAATGGGGAGGACACCCCAAAAATACCGGGGGAACCCCATAAATATCGGGGAGGACCCATAAAGGGGAGCAGGAAATGGGGATGCTGAAACGGGGACCCTGAGGCAGACGTCCGGCTGGATGAGAGCTGGGGGGGCCCCAAAAACAGGGGGTGGGGGACCCCAAAAATATGGGGGGGACCTTGAAAGTATGGGGGACACCCTAAAAATGGGGAGGACACCCCAAAAATACTGGGGGAACCCCAAAATACCAGGGGAGACACAGGAACATGGGGGCAGGAAATGGGGATGCTGAAATGGGGACCCTGAGGCAGACGTCTGGCTGGATGAGAGCTGGGGGGACCCCAAAAACAGGGGGTGGGGGACCCCAAAAATATGGGGGGGACCCCAAAAATACTGGGGGGGACACAGACACTTGAGGGAGATCCCTAAATGGGAGGAGAAAATAGGGATGCCCCAAATGGGAGGAGATGGGGACCCCAAAATGTAGGGACCCTAAAATGGGAGCAGAAAGTGGGGACCCCCAAAATGGGGACCCCAAAATGGGACCCCCAAAGGAGAACCCTAAAGTGGGGACCCTAAAATAGGGACCCTGAAATGGGAGCAGAAAATGGGGACCCCCAAATGGGGACCCCAAAGTGAGGACCCTAAAATGGAGACCCTAAAATGGGGACCCCCAAAATGGGGACCCTAAAATGGGGACCCTGAAATGGGGACCCTAAAAGGAGAACCCTAAAGTGGGGACCCCAAAAGGGGGACCCTAAAATGGGAGCAGAAAGTGGGGACCCCCAAAATGGGACCCCCAAAGGAGAACCCTAAAGAGGGGACCCCCAAAATGACCCTGAAATGGAGACCTTAAAATAGGGACCCCCAAAATGGGGACCCTAAAAGGAGAACCCTAAAATGGGGACCCCCAAAATGGGGACCCTGAAATGGGGACCCCCAAAATGGGGACCCTAAAAGGAGAACCCTAAAGTGGGGACCCCAAAAGGGGGACCCTAAAATGGGAGCAGAAAGTGGGGACCCCCCAAATGGGGACCCTAAAATGGGACCCCCAAAGGAGAACCCTAAAGTGGAGACCCCCAAAATGACCCTAAAATGGAGACCCCAAAATGGGGACCCCAAAATGGGACCCCAAAGGAGAACCCTAAAGTGGGGACCCCCAAAATGGAGACCCCAAAATGGGGACCCCAAAATGAGACCCCAAAGAAGAACCCTAAAATGGGGTCCCTATTTTAGGGACCCCCAAAATGGGGACCCTAAAATAGGGACCCTGAAATGGGAGCAGAAAATGGGGACCCCCAAATGGGGACCCCAAAGTGAGGACCCCAAAATGGAGACCCTAAAATGGGGACCCCCAAAATGGGGACCCTGAAATGGGGACCCCCAAAATGGGGACTCTAAAAGGAGAACCCTAAAGTGGGGACCCCAAAAGGGGGACCCTGAAATGGGAGCAGAAAGTGGGGACCCCCAAAATGGGGACCCCAAAATGGGACCCCCAAAGGAGAACCCTAAAGTGGGGACCCCCAAAATGACCCTAAAATGGAGACCCCAAAATGGGGACCCCAAAATGGGACCCCAAAGGAGAACCCTAAAATGGGGACCCTAAAGTAGGGACCCCCAAAATGGGGACCCTAAAATAGGGACCCTGAAATGGGAGCAGAAAATGGGGACCCCCAAATGGGGACCCCAAAGTGAGGACCCTAAAATGGGGACCCTGAAATGGGGACCCTAAAAGGAGAACCCTAAAGTGGGGACCCCAAAAGGGGGACCCTAAAATGGGAGCAGAAAGTGGGGACCCCCAAAATGGGGACCCCAAAAGGAGAACCCTAAAATGGGGACCCTAAAGTAGGGACCCCCAAAATGGGGACCCTAAAATAGGGACCCTGAAATGGGAGCAGAAAATGGGGACCCCCAAATGGGGACCCCAAAGTGAGGACCCCAAAATGGAGACCCTAAAATGGGGACCCCCAAAATGGGGACCCTAAAAGGAGAACCCTAAAGTGGGGACCCCAAAAGGGGGACCCTAAAATGGGAGCAGAAAGTGGGGACCCCCAAAATGGGGACCCCAAAATGGGACCCCCAAAGGAGAACCCTAAAGTGGGGACCCCCAAAAAGGAGACCCTAAAATGGAGACCCCAAAATGGGGACCCCAAAATGGGACCCCAAAGGAGAACCCTAAAGTGGGGACCCCAAAAGGGGGACCCTAAAATGGGAGCAGAAAGTGGGGACCCCCAAAATGGGGACCCTAAAAGGAGAACCCTAAAATGGGGACCCTAAAGTAGGGATCCTGAAATGGGAGCAGAAAATGGGGATCCCCAAATGGGGACCCCAAAATGAGGACCCCAAAATGGAGACCCTAAAATGGGACCCCCAAAGGAGAACCCTAAAGTGGGGACCCCCAAAATGACCCTAAAATGGAGACCCCAAAATGGGGACCCCAAAATGGGGACCCTAAAAGGAGAACCCTAAAGTGGGGACCCCAAAAGGGGGACCCTAAAATGGGAGCAGAAAGTGGGGACCCCCAAAATGGGGACCCCAAAATGGGACCCCCAAAGGAGAACCCTAAAGTGGGGACCCCAAAATGACCCTGAAATGGGACCTAAAATAGGGACCCCAAAATGGGGACCCTAAAATGAGGACCCTAAAATGGGGACCCTAAAATGGGGACCCCAAATGGGGACCCTAAAATGGGGACCCTAAAATAGGGACCCTGAAATGGGAGCAGAAAATGGGGACCCCCAAATGGGGACCCCAAAATGGGACCCCCAAAGGAGACCCTAAAGTGGGGACCCCCAAAATGACCCTAAAATGGGGACCCCAAAATGGGGACCCCAAAATGGGACCCCAAAGGAGAACCCTAAAGTGGGGACCCCAAAAGGGGGACCCTAAAATGGGAGCAGAAAGTGGGGACCCCCAAAATGGGGACCCCAAAACGGGACCCCCAAAGGAGAACCCTAAAGTGGGGACCCCCAAAAAGGAGACCCTAAAATGGAGACCCCCAAAATGGGGACCCCAAAATGGGACCCCAAAGGAGAACCCTAAAGTGGGGACCCCCAAAATGACCCTGAAATGGAGACCCCAAAATGGGGACCCCCAAAATGGGGACCCTAAAAGGAGAACCCTAAAACGGGGACCCTAAAGTAGGGACCCCCAAAATGGGGACCCTAAAATAGGGACCCTGAAATGGGAGCAGAAAATGGGGACCCCTAAATGGGGACCCCAAAGTGAGGACCCTAAAATGGGGACCCCCAAAATGGGGACCCTAAAATGGGGACCCTGAAATGGGGACCCTAAAGTGGGGACCCCCAAAATGGGGACCCTAAAAGGAGAACCCTAAAGTGGGGACCCCCAAAATGGGGACCCCAAAATGGGACCCCAAAGGAGAACCCTAAAGTGGGGACCCTAAAATAGGGACCCTGAAATGGGAGCAGAAAGTGGGGACCCCCAAAATGGGGACCCCAAAATGGGACTCCCAAAGGAGAACCCCAAAGTGGGGACCCCCAAAAAGGAGACCCTAAAATGGGGACCCCCAAATAGGGTCCCCAAATGGGGACCCCAAAGTGTCACCTGAAAGGGGGGGGGAGAACCCCCAAAGAGGACCCTAAAAAAACAGCAGCATGGAGGGGGGGGGGTGCTGGGAGCCCCCTCCCCCCCCCCCCCATTGTAATTTGGGGTGTCCCCCCCCCCAGGATGCGTCAGAGGGACCCCGGAAGTGCCCCCGCCCTGGGTGACCGTGTCCCCTATGTCATTGTCACCGGGGCCAAGGGGGTGGCAGCGTACATGAAGTCTGAGGTGGGGGGGGGACAGAGGGGACGTTGGGGGGGGGGACAGAAAGGGACATGGGGGGGACACCTGGGGGCAGGGGGGGACAGAGGGGGACATGGGGGGGGACAAGGGGGGGACAGAGGGGACATTGGGGGGACAGAAAGGGACATGGGGGGGACAAGGGGGGGACAGAAAGGGACATGGGGGGACAGAGGGGGACATGGGGGGGGACATGGGGGTGGGGGGGACAAGGGGGGGACAGAAAGGGACATGGGGGGGACAGAGGGGGACATGGGGGGGACAAGGGGGGGACAGAGGGGACACAGGGGACATTGGGGGGACAGAAAGGGACATGGGGGGGGACAAGGGGGGGACAGAAAGGGACATGGGGGGACACCTGGGGGTGGGGGGACAGGGGGGGACAGAAAGGGACATGGGGGGACACTTGGGGGTGGGGGGACAGAGGGGGACATGGGGGGGACATGGAGGGGACACAGGGGACATTGGGGGGACAGAAAGGGACATGGGGGGGACAAGGGGGGGACAGAAGGGGACATGGGGGGGACAGAGGGGGACATGGGGGGGACAGAGGGGGACATGGGGGGGACAAAAGGGGACATGGGGGGACAAGGGGGGACAGAAAGGGACATGGGGGGGACTTGGGGGTGGGGGGGGACAGAGGGGGACATGGGGGGGACACTTGGGGGTGGGGGGGGACAGAGGGGACGTGGGGGGGACAGAGGGGTTATTGGGGGGGGATCAAAAGGGGACATGGGGGGGACACTTGGGGGGGGCCAGAGGGGACATGGGGGGGGACAGAAAGGGGACATGGGGGGGACACGGAGGGGTTTGGGGGGGTTTCTTTGTGATGGGGGGGTCACAGGGGGGGTGGGTGATAAGGGGGGGTCTCAGGGGGGTTCTGGGGTTTATGCTGAGGGGGGGTCCCCCCAAAATCCCCCCCCCAGGACCCCCTGTACGCCCTGGAGCAGAGCCTGGGGGTCACGGGGGGGGGTTGGGGAGGTTTTGGGGGGGTTTGTTTGTGATGGGGGGGTCACAGGGGGGGTGGGTGATAAGGGGGGGTTCTGGGGTGTATGCTGAGGGGGGGGGCCCCCCAAAATCCCCCCCCCCAGGACCCCCTGTACGCCCTGGAGCAGAGCCTGGGGGTCCCAGGGAGGGTTTGGGGGGGGTTGTTTGTGATGGGGGGGTCACAGGGGGGGTGGGTGATAAGGGGGGGTTCTGGGGTGTATGCTGAGGGGGGGTCCCCCCAAAATCCCCCCCCCCAGGACCCCCTGTACACCCTGGAGCAGAGCCTGGGGGTCACAGGGAGGGTTTGGGGGGGGTTGTTTGTGATGGGGGGGTCACAGGGGGGGTGGGTGATAAGGGGGGGTTCTGGGGGGGTTTTGGGGTTTATGCTGAGGGGGGGTCCCCCAAAATCCCCCCCCCAGGACCCCCGGTACGCCCTGGAGCAGAGCCTCCCCATCGACACCCGGTACTACCTGGAGCAGCAGCTGAGCAAACCCCTGCTGAGGATATTTGAGCCCATCCTGGGGGAGAAGGCAGAAAGCATCCTGCTGAGTGAGGAACCCCCCAAAAATAACCCCAGAACCCCAAAAATGACCTGAACCCCCCCAAAATGACCCCAAACCCCCCAGAAATAGAGCCCAGAACACCAAAAATCTGACTCGAAACCCCCCAAAAAATAACGAGCAGAGAGCGGCCTGCTCAGCCAGAAACCCCAAAAATGACCCAAAACCCCCAAAAATGACCCCAAACCCCCAAAAATGACCCCAAAACCCCCAAAATTACCTGAACCCCCCAAAATGACCCCAAACCCCCAAAAAATAGAGCCCAGAACACCAAAAATCTGACTCGAAACCCCCCAAAAAGTAACGAGCAGAGAGCGGCCTGCTCAGCCAGAAACCCCCAAAAATGACCCCAAAACCCCCCAAAAATGACTCCAAACCCCCAAAATTACCTGAACCCCCCAAAATGACCCCAAACCCCCCAGAAATAGAGCCCAGAACACCAAAAACCTGACCCGAAACGCCCGAAAAATAACGAGCAGAGAGCGGCCTGCTCAGCCAGAAACCCCCAAAAATGACTCAAAACCCCCAAAAATGACCCCAAAACCCCTCAAAAATGACTCCAAACCCCCAAAATTACCTGAACCCCCCAAAATGACCCCAAACCCCCCAGAAATAGAGCCCAGAACACCAAAAACCTGACCCGAAACGCCCGAAAAATAACGAGCAGAGAGCGGCCTGCTCAGTCAGAAACCCCAAAAATGACCCAAAACCCCAAAAATGACCCCAAACCCCAAAATGACTCCAAACCCCCAAAATTACCTGAACCCCCCAAAATGACCCCAAACCCCCAAAAATAGAGCCCAGAACACCAAAAACCTGACCCGAAACGCCGAAAAATAACGAGCAGAGAGCCTGCTCAGTCAGAAACCCCAAAAATGACCCAAAACCCCCAAAAATGACCCCAAAACCCCCCAAAAATGACTCCAAACCCCCAAAATTACCTGAACCCCCAAAATGACCCCAAACCCCCCAGAAATAGAGCCCAGAACACCAAAAATCTGACCCGAAACGCCCAAAAAATAACGAGCAGAGAGCGGCCTGCTCAGTCAGAAACCCCCAAAATGACCCAAAACCCCAAAATGACCCCAAAACCCCCCAAAAATGACTCCAAACCCCAAAATTACCTGAACCCCCAAAATGACCCCAAACCCCCAAAAATAGAGCCCAGAACACCAAAAACCTGACCCGAAACGCCCAAAAATAACGAGCAGAGAGCGGCCTGCTCAGTCAGAAACCCCAAAATGACCCAAAACCCCAAAAGCCCAAAATCCCTCAAAAATGACTCCAAACCCCAAAATGACCTGAACCCCCAAAAATGACCCCAAACCCCAAAAAATTACCCCAAAACACAAAAAAAAACCCTGAACCCCCCAAAACAGGAGCAGAGTGCGGCCTGCTCAGTGAGAACCCCAAAAATTGACCCCAAAACCCCAAAAATGACCCCAAAACCCCCAAAAACCCCAAAACCCCCAAAAATGACTCCAAATCCCCAAAATGACCTGAACCCCCCAAAATGACCCCAAACCCCCAAAATAGAGCCCAGAACACCAAAAATCTGACTCGAAACCCCCCAAAAAATAACGAGCAGAGAGCGGCCTGCTCAGCCAGAAACCCCAAAAATGACCCAAAACCCCCAAAAATGACCCCAAACCCCCAAAAATGACCCCAAAACCCCCAAAATTACCTGAACCCCCCAAAATGACCCCAAACCCCCAAAAAATAGAGCCCAGAACACCAAAAATCTGACTCGAAACCCCCCAAAAAGTAACGAGCAGAGAGCGGCCTGCTCAGCCAGAAACCCCCAAAATGACCCCAAAACCCCCAAAATGACTCCAAACCCCAATTACCTGAACCCCCCAAAATGACCCCAAACCCCCCAGAAATAGAGCCCAGAACACCAAAAACCTGACCCGAAACGCCGAAAAATAACGAGCAGAGAGCGGCCTGCTCAGCCAGAAACCCCAAAATGACCAAAACCCCAAAATGACCCCAAAACCCCCCAAAAATGACTCCAAACCCCCAAAATTACCTGAACCCCCCAAAATGACCCCAAACCCCCCAGAAATAGAGCCCAGAACACCAAAAACCTGACCCGAAACGCCCGAAAAATAACGAGCAGAGAGCGGCCTGCTCAGTCAGAAACCCCCAAAAATGACTCAAAACCCCCAAAAATGACCCCAAAACCCCCCAAAAATGACTCCAAACCCCCAAAATTACCTGAACCCCCCAAAATGACCCCAAACCCCCCAAAAATAGAGCCCAGAACACCAAAAACCTGACCCGAAACGCCCGAAAAATAACGAGCAGAGAGCGGCCTGCTCAGTCAGAAACCCCAAAAATGACCCAAAACCCCCAAAAATGACCCCAAAACCCCTCAAAAATGACTCCAAACCCCCAAAATTACCTGAACCCCCCAAAATGACCCCAAACCCCCCAGAAATAGAGCCCAGAACACCAAAAACCTGACCCGAAACGCCCGAAAAATAACGAGCAGAGAGCGGCCTGCTCAGTCAGAAACCCCCAAAAATGACTCAAAACCCCCAAAAATGACCCCAAAACCCCCCAAAAATGACTCCAAACCCCCAAAATTACCTGAACCCCCCAAAATGACCCCAAACCCCCCAAAAAATAGAGCCCAGAACACCAAAAACCTGACCCGAAACGCCCGAAAAATAACGAGCAGAGAGCGGCCTGCTCAGTCAGAAACCCCAAAAATGACCCAAAACCCCCAAAAATGACCCCAAAATCCCCTCAAAAATGACTCCAAACCCCCAAAATGACCTGAACCCCCCAAAAATGACCCCAAACCCCAAAAAATGACCCCAAAACACACAAAAAAAAATCTGAAACCCCCCAAAACAGGAGCAGAGTGCGGCCTGCTCAGTGAGGAACCCCAAAAATTGACCCCAAAACCCCCAAAATGACCCCAAAACCCCCCAAAAATGACCCCAAATCCCCTCAAAAATGACTCCAAACCCCCAAAATGACCTGAACCCCCCAAAATGACCCCAAACCCCCAAAAAATAGAGCCCAGAACACAAAAAAAATTATCTGAAACCCCCCAAAACAGGAGCAGAGTGCGGCCTGCTCAATGAGGAACCCCAAAAATTGACCCCAAAACCCCAAAAATGACCCCAAAACCCCCCCAAAAATGACTCCAAACCGCCAAAATTACCTGAATCCCCCAAAATGACCCCAAACCCCCCAGAAATAGAGCCCAGAACACCAAAAATCTGACTCGAAACCCCCCAAAAAATAACGAGCAGAGAGCGGCCTGCTCAGCCAGAAACCCCCAAAAATGACCCAAAACCCCCAAAAATGACCCCAAAACCCCCCAAAAATGACTCCAAACCCCCAAAATTACCTGAACCCCCCAAAATGACCCCAAACCCCCCAAAAATAGAGCCCAGAACACAAAATAAATTATCTGAAACCCCCCAAAACAGGAGCAGAGTGCGGCCTGCTCAGTGAGGAACCCCCAAAATTGACCCCCAAACCCCAAAAATGACCCCAAAACCCCCTAAAAATGACTCCAAATCCCCAAAATGACCTGAACCCCCCAAAATGACCCCAAACCCCCCAGAAATAGAGCCCAGAACACCAAAAATCTGACTCGAAACCCCCCAAAAAATAACGAGCAGAGAGCGGCCTGCTCAGTCAGAAACCCCCCAAAATGACCCAAAACCCCCAAAAATGACCCCAAAACCCCCCAAAAATGACTCCAAACCCCCAAAATGACCTGAACCCCCCAAAAATGACCCCAAACCCCAAAAAATTACCCCAAAACACAAAAAAAAAACCTGAACCCCCCCCAAAACAGGAGCAGAGTGCGGCCTGCTCAGTGAGGAACCCCAAAAATTGACCCCAAAACCCCAAAAATGACCCCAAAACCCCCCAAAAATGACCCCAAAACCCCCAAAAATGACTCCAAATCCCCAAAATGACCTGAACCCCCCAAAATGACCCCAAACCCCCCAAAAATAGAGCCCAGAACACCAAAAATCTGACTCGAAACCCCCCAAAAAATAACGAGCAGAGAGCGGCCTGCTCAGCCAGAAACCCCAAAAATGACCCAAAACCCCCAAAAATGACCCCAAACCCCCAAAAATGACCCCAAAACCCCCAAAATTACCTGAACCCCCCAAAATGACCCCAAACCCCCAAAAAATAGAGCCCAGAACACCAAAAATCTGACTCGAAACCCCCCAAAAAGTAACGAGCAGAGAGCGGCCTGCTCAGCCAGAAACCCCCAAAAATGACCCCAAAACCCCCCAAAAATGACTCCAAACCCCCAAAATTACCTGAACCCCCCAAAATGACCCCAAACCCCCCAGAAATAGAGCCCAGAACACCAAAAACCTGACCCGAAACGCCCGAAAAATAACGAGCAGAGAGCGGCCTGCTCAGCCAGAAACCCCCAAAAATGACTCAAAACCCCCAAAAATGACCCCAAAACCCCTCAAAAATGACTCCAAACCCCCAAAATTACCTGAACCCCCCAAAATGACCCCAAACCCCCCAGAAATAGAGCCCAGAACACCAAAAACCTGACCCGAAACGCCCGAAAAATAACGAGCAGAGAGCGGCCTGCTCAGTCAGAAACCCCAAAAATGACCCAAAACCCCCAAAAATGACCCCAAAACCCCTCAAAAATGACTCCAAACCCCCAAAATTACCTGAACCCCCCAAAATGACCCCAAACCCCCCAGAAATAGAGCCCAGAACACCAAAAACCTGACCCGAAACGCCCGAAAAATAACGAGCAGAGAGCGGCCTGCTCAGTCAGAAACCCCAAAATGACCCCAAAACCCCCAAAAATGACCCCAAAACCCCCCAAAAATGACTCCAAACCCCCAAAATTACCTGAACCCCCCAAAATGACCCCAAACCCCCAAAAAATAGAGCCCAGAACACAAAACCTGACCCGAAACGCCCGAAATGAGCAGAGAGCGGCCTGCTCAGTCAGAAACCCCAAAAATGACCCCAAAACCCCCAAAAATGACCCCAAAACCCCCCAAAAATGACTCCAAACCCCCAAAATGACCTGAACCCCCCAAAATGACCCCAAACCCCCAAAAAATGACCCCAAAACACACAAAAAATATCTGAAACCCCAAAACAGGAGCAGAGTGCGGCCTGCTCAGTGAACCCCAAAAAATGACCCAAAACCCCAAAATGACCCCAAAACCCCCCAAAAATGACCCCAAATCCCCTCAAAATGACTCAAACCCCCAAAATGACCTGAACCCCCAAAATGACCCCAACCCCAAAAAATAGAGCCCAGAACACAAAAAAATTATCTGAAACCCCCCAAAACAGGAGCAGAGTGCGGCCTGCTCAGTGAGGAACCCCAAAAATTGACCCCAAAACCCCAAAAATGACCCCAAAACCCCCCAAAAATGACTCCAAACCCCCAAAATTACCTGAATCCCCCAAAATGACCCCAAACCCCCCAGAAATAGAGCCCAGAACACCAAAAATCTGACTCGAAACCCCCCAAAAAATAACGAGCAGAGAGCGGCCTGCTCAGCCAGAAACCCCCAAAAATGACCCAAAACCCCCAAAAATGACCCCAAAACCCCCCAAAAATGACTCCAAACCCCCAAAATTACCTGAACCCCCCAAAATGACCCCAAACCCCCCAAAAAATAGAGCCCAGAACACAAAAAAAATTATCTGAAACCCCCCAAAACAGGAGCAGGTGCGGCCTGCTCAGTGAGGAACCCCAAAAATTGACCCCCAAACCCCAAAAATGACCCCAAAACCCCCTAAAAATGACTCCAAATCCCCAAAATGACCTGAACCCCCCAAAATGACCCCAAACCCCCCAGAAATAGAGCCCAGAACACCAAAAATCTGACTCGAAACCCCCCAAAAAATAACGAGCAGAGAGCGGCCTGCTCAGTCAGAAACCCCCAAAAATGACCCAAAACCCCCAAAAATGACCCCAAAACCCCCCAAAAATGACTCCAAACCCCCAAAATGACCTGAACCCCCCAAAAATGACCCCAAACCCCAAAAAATGACCCCAAAACACCAAAAAAAAATCTGAAACCCCAAAACAGGAGCAGAGTGCGGCCTGCTCAGTGAGGAACCCCAAAAATTGACCCCAAAACCCCACCCCAAAAATGACCCCAAAACCCCCAAAAATGACTCCAAACCCCAAAATTACCTGAACCCCCCAAAATGACCCCAAACCCCCAAAAATAGAGCCCAGAACACCAAAAATCTGACCCGAAACCCCCAAAAATAACGAGCAGAGAGCGGCCTGCTCAGCCAGAAACCCCAAAAATGACCCAAAACCCCCAAAAATGACCCCAAATCCCCCAAAAATGACTCCAAACCCCAAAATTACCTGAACCCCCAAAATGACCCCAAACCCCAGAAATGACCCAGAAGACAAAAATCCCCGAAACCCAAAAACGAGCAAGGCGGCCTGCTCAGTCAGAACCCAAAACCAAAACCAAACCCCAAAAAAACCCCTCAAAAATGACTCCAAACCCCCAAAATTACCTGAACCCCCAAAATGACCCCAAACCCCCAGAAATAGAGCCCAGAACACCAAAAACCTGACCGAAAGCCCGAAAAATAACGAGCAGAGGCCTGCCAGAAACCCAAAAATGACCCAAACCCCAAAAATACTCCCCTCAAAAATGACTCCAAACCCCCAAAATTACCTGAACCCCCAAAATGACCCCAAACCCCAAAAAATAGAGCCCAGAACACAAAAAAATTATCTGAAACCCCCCAAAACAGGAGCAGAGTGCGGCCTGCTCAGTGAGGAACCCCAAAAATTGACCCCAAAACCCCCAAAATGACCCCAAAACCCCCCAAAAATGACTCCAAACCCCAAATTACCTGAACCCCCAAAATACCCAAACCCCAAATAGAGCCCAGAACACCAAAAATCTGACCAAACGCCCAAAAAAAACGAGCAGAGAGCGGCCTGCTCAGTCAGAAACCCCAAAAATGACCCAAACCCCAAAAATGACCCCAAAACCCCCAAAAATGACTCCAAACCCCAAAATTACCTGAACCCCCAAAAATGACCCCAAACCCCAAAAAATGACCCCAAAACACAAAAAAAATCTGAAACCCCAAAACAGGAGCAGAAGCGGCCTGCTCAGTGAGAACCCCCAAGCCCAAAACCCCAAAAATGACCCCAAAATCCCCTCAAAAATGACTCCAAACCCCAAAATGACCTGAACCCCCAAAATGACCCCAAACCCCCAAAAATAGAGCCCAGAACACAAAAAATCTAGAAACCCCCAAAAAAAACAGCAGAGTGCGGCCTGCTCAGTGAGAAACCCAAAAATGACCCAAACCCCCAAAATGACCCCAAAACCCCCCAAAAATGACTCCAAACCCCCAAAATTACCTGAACCCCCCAAAAATGACCCCAAACCCCAGAAAATGACCCCAAAACACAAAAAAAAAATCTGAAACCCCCCAAAACAGGAGCAGAGTGCGGCCTGCTCAGTGAGGAACCCCAAAAATGACCCCAAAACCCCCAAAATGACCCCAAAACCCCCCAAAAATGACCCCAAAAATTGACCCCAGAACCCCTAAAAAAGAGCCCAGAACCCCAAAACCATCCCTGAGGGCTGTGGGGGAAGTGGGGTGGAGATTTTGGGGGGGTTCTGTGGGTTTTGGGGTTTTTTTGGGGTGGGAGATTTTTTGGGGGGAATTGTGGGGTTTTGGGTGTTCGGGGGGGGGCTCAGGTTTTGGGGGGCTCCCTCCCTGACCCCCCCTCATTTTTGGGGGTTCAGGGGGGGTGGGAGATCTTGGGGGGGCTGTGGGGAGTTTGGGGTTCAGGGGGTATGGGGGTTTTGGGGGGGATTTGGGGTCTTTTGGGGGGAATTGTGGGGTTTTCGGTGTTCAGGGGGGGGCTCAGGTTTTGGGGGGCTCCCCCCCTGACCCCCCCTCATTTTTGGGGTGCTCAGGGGAGGGTGGGAGATCTTGGGGGGGCTGTGGGGAGTTTGGGGTTCAGGGGGTATGGGGGTTTTTGGGGGGGATTTGGGGTCTTTTGGGGGGGATTGTGGGGTTTTGGGTGTTCGGGGGGGTCTCAGGTTTTGGGGGGCTCCCCCCCTGACCCCCCCCCCTATTTTGGGGGTGCTCAGGGGGGGCGGGAGATTTTGGGGGGTTGGGGTTCAGGGGGGGTGGGAGAGTTTGGGGGGGCTGTGGGGAGTTTGGGGTTCAGGGGGTATGGGGGATTTTTGGGGGGAATTGTGGGGTTTTGGGTGTTCAGGGGGGGGCTCAGGTTTTGGGGGGCTCCCCCCCTGACCCCCCCCTCATTTTTGGGGTGCAGGGGGGGAGCACACCCGCTGCAAGACGGTGCTGACAGCCAAAGTTGGGGGGCTCTCGGCCTTCACCACCAAACGCAGCTCCTGCCTGGGGTGTCGGGCACTGCTCCCCCATCACGGTGAGGGGGGACCCCAAAACTGGGGGGGGGACACCCCAAAAAATGGGGGGGGTCCCAGGAAATGGGGGTCCCAAAATTGGGGGGCACAGAAACTGGGGGGTCCCAGGAAATGGGGGGGGTCCCAAGAAATGGGGGGGGTCCCAGAAACTGGGGGGGGGCACAGAAAATGGGGGGGGGCACAGAACTGGGGGGGGTCCCAGAAACTGGGGGGGGGTCCCAGGAAGTGGGGGGGGTCCCAAAAATGGGGGGGGTCCCAGAAAATGGGGGGGGGGTCCCAGAAATGGGGGGGGGGGCACAGAAAATGGGGGGGGTCCCAGGAAGTGGGGGGGGTCCCAGGAAATGGGGGGGGGTCCCAAGAAATGGGGGGGGTCCCAGAAACTGGGGGGGTCCCAAGAAATGAGGGTCCAGAAATGGGGGTCCCAGAAATGGGGGTCCCTAAAATGGGGGGCACAGGGGGGGGGGCACAGAAATGGGGGGGGTCCCAGAAATGGGGGGGTCCCAGAAAATGGGGGGCACAGAAACTGGGGGGGTCAGGAAATGGGGGGTCCCAGGAAATGGGGGGGTCCAAAAATGGGGTCCCAGAAACTGGGGCACAGAAATGGGGTCCCAGGAAGTGGGGGGGGTCCCAAAAATGGGGTCCTAAAATCTTGGGGGGTCCCCAGACCCGAGGAGTCCCAAAACCCCCAGCCCCCCCCCAATCCTCTGCCCCCCCCCAGGCGCCGTCTGCGACTTCTGCAAAGAGAAGGAGTCGGAGCTGTACCAGAGAGAGGTGGGGAGGGGCAGAACCGGGACCAGAACCGGGTCCAATGAGGGTGCTGGACTCCTGGGTCCATTCTAAGGGTCCAGAACCAGGTCCAGAACTGGGTCCAATGTGGGTCCAGAACCCCTGAGTCCCCTTTCTATGGGTCCAGAACTGGGTCCAGTTTGGGTCCAGAACCCCTGGGTCCATTCTGGGGGTCCAGAACCTTGTCCAGAACCGGGTCCAGTGGGGGTTCTGGACTCCTGGGTCCATTCTGGGGGTCCATTCTGGGAGTCCAGAACCCTCAGGTCCCTTTCCTGTGGGTCCAGAACCGGGTCCAGTGGGGGTTCTGGACTCCTGGGTCCCTTTCATGGGTCCAGAACCGGGTCCAATATGGGCCCTGAACCCCTGGGTCCTTTCTATGGGCCCAGAACCAGGTCCAGAACCCCTGGATCCTTTCTCGGGGTCCAGAAGCAGGACTAGAACTGGGTCCAATGTGGGTTCTGGAGTCCTGGGTCCATTCTGGGGGTCCAGAACCGGGTCCAGTGGGGGTTCTGGACTCCTGGGTCCCTTTTATGGGTCCAGAACCGGGTCCAATATGAGCCCTGAACCCCTGAGTCCCTTTTCTATGGGTCCAGAACCGGGTCCAGTGCAGGTCCAGAACCCCTGAGTCCCCTTTCTATGGGTCCAGAACTGGGTCCAGTTTGGGTCCAGAACCCCTGGGTCCTTTTTGTGGGTCCAGAACCAGGTCCAGAACCTCTGGGTCCCTTTTCTATGGGTCCAGAACCAGATCCAATGTGGGTCCAGTCCCCCCATGTCCCTTCTGGGGGTCCAGAACCGGGTCCAGGGTGGGTCCAGACCCCTCGGGTCCTTGTCCTGCCCTGGTTCTGACCCGGTTCTGGCCCGGTTCTGCCCGCAGGTGTCGGTTCTGGGGGGCCTGGAGCTTCGGTTCTCCCGGCTCTGGAGTCAGTGCCAGCGGTGCCAGAACTCCCTGCACGAGGACGTCCTCTGCACCAGGTCCCCAAACGGCCCCAAACGGCCCCAAAATGCCCCTAATTGTCCCCAAACTGTCCCCAAAGTGTCCCCCTGCCCCCCCCAATGTCCCCCCCATCCCCAAAATGCCCCAAAGTGCCCCAAAATGTCCCCAAACCCCCAGAAATGTCCCCAAACTGCCCCAAAATGCCCCAAACTGCCCCAAAGTGTCCCCAAACCCCCAGAATTGTCCCCAAACTCCCCAAAATGCCCCAAAATGCCCCAAAGTGTCCCCAAACCCCCAGAATTGTCCCCAAACTGTCCCCAAACCCCCAGAAATGTCCCCAAATGCCCCAAACTGTCCCCAAAATGTCCCCAAACCCCCGGAATTGTCCCCAAACTCCCCAAAATGCCCCAAAATGCCCCAAAATGTCCCCAAACCCCCAGAACTGTCCCCAAACGTCCCCTCTCTCTCTCTCTCTCTCTCTCTCTCTCCCCTCCCCCAGCCGGGACTGCCCCATTTTCTACATGCGCTGGAAGGTCCAGAAGGACCTGGAGGCCCAACAGAACCTTTTGGACCGGTTCGGGGCCCCCTGCTGGTGAGAGGTTCTGACCCAAACCCAACCCCAACCCCTCCCCCCCGGCCCCGAATTGGGGCAGAAACGGGGAAATAAAAATGGAGATTTTTGGTAAGCTGCGAGAACGGGTCAGAACCGGGACCAGAACCGGGTCCAATGAGGGTTCTGGGCTCCTGGCGCCATTCTGTGGGGCCAGAACCAGGTCCAGAACCTCTGGGTTCATTCTGGGGGTCCAGAACCGGGGCCAGTGAGGGGCCAGAACCTCTGGGTTCATTCTGTGGGTCCAGAACCGGGTCCAGAACCAGGTCCAATGGGAGTTCTGGGCTCCTGGGGCCCTTCTGTGGGGCCAGAACCAGGTCCAGAACCTCTGGGTCCATTCTATGGGTCCAGAACCGCGTCCAGAACCAGGTCCAATGAGGGTTCTGGACTCATGGGTCCCTTCTGTGGGTCCAGAACCGGGTCCAGAACCAGATTCAATGAGGCTCCAGAACCTCTGGGTTCGTTCTATGGGTCCAGAACCGGGTCCAGAACCAGGTCCAATGGGAGTTCTGGACTCCTGGGTCCCTTCTGTGGGTCCAGAACCGGGATCAATAAGGGTCCAGAACCTCTGGGTCATTCTGTGGGTCCAGAACCGGGTCCAGAACCTCTGGGTCCATTCTGTGGGTCCAGAGCCACGTCCAGAACCAGGTCCAATGGGAGTTCTGGACTCCTGGGTCCCTTCTGTGGGTCCAGAACCAGGTCCAGAACCAGGTCCAATGAGGATCCAGAACCCCCGGGTCTTTTCTGGGTGCCCCAAACTGGGTCCAGAACCGGGTCCAAATGAGGGTCCAGAACCCCCTGAGCTCATTCTGTGGGTCCAGAACCGGGGCCAGTGAGGAGCCAGAACCTCTGGGTTCATTCTGTGGGTCCAGAACTGGGTCCAATGAGGGTTCTGGGCTCCTGGGGCCATTCTGTGGGGCCAGAACCAGGTCCAGAACCCCTGGGTCCATTCTATGGGTCCAGAACCGCGTCCAGAACCAGGTCCAATGAGGGTTCTGGACTCCTGGGTCCCTTCTGTGGGTCCAGAACCAGGTCCAGAACCAGGTCCAATGGGAGTTCTGGACTCCTGGGTCCCTTCTGTGGGTCCAGAACCAGGTTCAATGAGGGTCCAGAACCTCTGGGTTCATTCTGTGGGTCCAGAACCAGGTCCAATGAGGGGCCAGAACCTCTGGGGCCATTCTATGGGTCCAGAACCGGGGCCAGTGAGGGGCCAGAACCTCTGGGTTCATTCTGTGGGCCCAGAACCGGGTCCAGAACCTCTGGGTCCATTCTGTGGGTCCAGAGCCACGTCCAGAACCAGGTCCAATGAGGGTTCTGGACTCCTGGGTCCCTTCTGTGGGTCCAGAACCAGGTCCAGAACCGGGTTCAATGAGGATCCAGAACCTCTGGGTTCGTTCTATAGGTCCAGAACCAGGTCCAATGTGGGTCCAGAACCCCCGGGTCTTTTCTGAGTGCCCCAAACTGGGTCCAGAACCGGGTCCAAATGAGGGTCCAGAACCCCCTGAGCTCATTCTGTGGGTCCAGAACCAGGTCCAGAACCGGGGCCAGTGAGGGGCCAGAACCTCTGGGTTCGTTCTGTGGGTCCAGAACTGGGTCCAATGAGGGTTCTGGGCTCCTGGGGCCATTCTGTGGGGCCAGAACCAGGTCCAGAACCCCTGGGTCCATTCTATGGGTCCAGAACCTCGTCCAGAACCAGGTCCAATGAGGGTTCTGGACTCCTGGGTCCCTTCTGTGGGTCCAGAACCGTGTCCAGAACCAGATTCAATGAGGCTCCAGAACCCCTGGGTTCATTCTATGGGTCCAGAACCAGGTCCAGAACCAGGTCCAATGGGAGTTCTGGACTCCTGGGTCCCTTCTGTGGGTCCAGAACCAGGTTCAATAAGGGTCCAGAACCTCTGGGTCATTCTGTGGGTCCAGAACCGGGTCCAGAACCTCTGGGTCCATTCTGTGGGTCCAGAGCCACGTCCAGAACCAGGTCCAATGAGGGTTCTGGACTCCTGGGTCCCTTCTGTGGGTCCCGAACCAGGTCCAGAATCCCTGGGTCCCTTTTGTGGATCCAGAACCGGGTCCAATGAGGGTCCAGAACCCCTGGGTCTTTTCTAGGAGTCCTGAAACAAGTCCAGAACCGGAATCAATGAGGGTCCAGAACCTCTGGGTTCATTCTGTGGGTCCAGAACCAGGTCCAATGTGGGTCCAGAACCCCCAGGTCTTTTCTGGGTGTCCCGAACCAGGTCCAGAACTGGGTCCAATGAGGGTCCAGAACCTATGGGTTCATTCTAGGAATCCAGAAACGGGTCCAGAACCCCTGGGTCTCTTCTATGGGTCCAGAACCAGGTCCAGAACCAGGTCCAATGAGAGTTCTGGACTCCTGGGTCCCTTCTGTGGGTCCAGAACCGGGATCAATGGGGGTCCAGAACCTATGGGTCCATTCTATGAATCCAAAAACGGGTCCAGAACCCCTGCGTCTCTTCTGTGGGTTCAGAACCGGGACCAGAACCAGGTCCAATAAGGGTTCTGGACTCCTGGGTCCATTCTGTGGGTCCAGAACCAGGTCCAATGAGGCTCCTGAACGCCCTGGCTCCATTCCGGGAGTCCCGAACCGGGTCCAGAACCGGGTCCAATGTGGGTCCCGAACCGGGTCCCTTCTTTGGGTCCTCCCCGCCGCCAGGGGGCGCCGTCCTCCGGTGTCGGTGCTTCAAGTGCGGCTCCCAACCAATCATCCCTCCTCTTCCTTTTGATTGACGTCCCTCCCGCCAATCAGAGCGGGGGGGGCGGGGCCAGAGAGCTGCCCGGGCTTTCGCCGTCCAATGAGGGAGCGGCGGCGGCGAGCGGCGGCCAATGGCGTAAGGCGAACGGGGGAGGGGGAGGGGTCAGGCGCGGGCCCCGCCCCCGCTATAAAAGGCGGAGCAGGAGGGGAGCGAGGCCGCTCCGGGCGCTCGCAAAATGGCGGAGGCGGCGAATTGCACCATGGAGGTGGGGGCTGGGGGGGCCCTGAGGGGGCTGCGGGGGGGTATGAGGGGGCTGGGGGCTTCCGAGGAGGATCTGGGGGGGTTCTGAGGGGGCTTTGGGGGGTTCTGAGGGGTCTGGGGGCTTCCGAGAGGGATCAGGAAGGATCTGGGGGGACCATGAGGGGTTTTGAGGGGTCTGGGGGCTTCAGAGAAGGAATCGAGGGGGCTCTTGAGGGGTCTGGAGGCCTCTGATGAGGGGTTGGGGGGCTTTGAAGGGGGTCTGGGGGGGCTATGAGGGGTCTGGGGGCTTCGGAGAAGGATCTGGGGGGGTTCTGAGGGGTTTGAGGGGGCTCTGTGGGGTCTGGGGGCTTCAGAGAAGGATCTGGGGGGGCTCTGGGGCGTCTGGGGGCTTCGGAGAGGGGTCTGGGGGGGCTCTGAGAGGGCTTCGGGGGGGCTATGAGGGGGCTGGGGGCTTCGGAGAGGGTCGAGCGAGGGGCTCTGGGTGGGTTTGAGGGGTCTGGGGGCTTCCGAGAGGGATCAGGAAGGATCTGAGGGGGTTTTGAGGGGTCTGGGGGCTTCCCAGAAGGATCTGGGGGGGTTCTGAGGGGTTTAGGGAGGCTCTGAGGGGGCTCTGTGGGGTCTGGGGGCTTCAGAGAAGGATCTGGGGGGGTCTGGAAGCCTCAGAAGAGGGTGGGGGGGGGCTCTGAGGGGTCTGGGGGCTTCGGAGAGGGGTCTGGGGGGGCTCTGAGAGGGCTTCGGGGGGGCTATGAGGGGTCTGGGGGCTTCGGAGAGGAATCGAGGGCTCTTGGGGGGTCTGGGGGCCTCTGAGAGGGGTTGGGGGGGCTTTGAGGGGGTCTGGGGGGATCTGGGGGTGGAGGTGAGGGTCTGGGGGCTTCGGAAAGGATCTGGGGTGTGACCTCAGAGGAGCGGGGGGGCTGTGGGGGTCTGGGGGCTTTGAGAGGGTCGGGGGGTCTAGGAGTCTGGGGCTTCGGAGAGGGGTCTGGGGGGGCTCTGAGAGGGCTTCGGGGGGGCTATGAGGGGTCTGGGGGCTTCGGAGAGGGTCGGGGGGGGGATTTGAGGGGTCTGGGGTCTTCGGAGAAGGATCTGGGGGGTGTGGAAGCCTCAGAGGAGCGGGGGGGGGGAGGCTGTGAGGGGTCTGGGGGCTTCGGAGAGGGTCGGGGGGGGGGGTCTAAGGAGTCAGGGGGCTTCGGAGAGGGGTCTGGGGGGGCTCTGAGAGGGCTTCGGGGGGGCTATGAGGGGGCTGGGGGCTTCCGAGAGGGTCGGGGGGGGGGATTTGAGGGGTCTGGGGGCTTCAGAGAAGGAGCAGGAAGGGTCTGGGGGGGCTCTGAGGGGTCTGGGGGGCTCTGAAGAGGGGTTGGGGGTTGGTTAATGGTGTTGGGGGGGGCTCTGAGGGGGTTTTGAGGGGTCTGGGGGCTTCCGAGAGGGGTCTGGGGGGGGCTCTGAGGAAGGGTCAGGGGGGTTTGGGGGTTCCGGGGGGTTTGGGGGTTCCGGGGGGGTTTGGGGGGCTCCGGGGGGGCCGTAATTGGGTCTGGGGGGGCTAAGGGGGGGGCAGGGGGCGGCCCCAGGCGCACGTGGGGGGCGGGACCCCCCCCCCAAATCGTGGCCCCGCCCCCGCCACGCGGCTCCCGCCAGCGCGGGAACAAAGGCGATAGGGGCGGGGCTTATCGCGATAGGGGCGGGGCGTGTCGCGACAGAGGGAGCTGAGGTTGGGGAGGGGGGGGGTCGCGCTGTGATATGGGGGGGGGGGGAGTGTTCTATCGCGATAGTGGGGGGGCTGTCGCGACAGGGAGGGACCCAGACTCGCCGTGGGGGGGGGGGGGGGTGGACACAGGAGCTGCTGCCCCCCAAAAACCCAACCCCCCCCCAACTAAGGGGGCTGAAACCCCCCCCCCCAAATTGGGGTCCTGCCCCGACCCCCAGACCCCCCAAGCCCCCCCACCCCAAAAAGGGGGTCAGGACCCCCCTAAAAAGGGGGCTTTGAGCCCCCCCCACCCCAAAACCAGGGTCAGGACCCCCCCCAAAACAAAAAGGTCCCTTGAGCCCCCCCCCCAATTCCCCCTCCCCACAACTGGGCTCCTGAGCCCCCCCACCCCCTAAAAAGGGGGTGCTGAGCCCCCCCCACCCCAAAAAGAGGGTCAGGACCCCCCTAAAAAGGGGGCTCAAAGCCCCCCCCCCAAATAAAAAAGGTCCCTTAAGACCCCCCCCCCAATTCCCCCTCCCCACAACTGGGCTCCTCAGCCCCCCCACCCCCCTAAAAAGGGGCTCTTGACGCCCCCCCACCCTAAAAACAGGGTCAGGACCCCCCTAAAAAGGGGGCTCAAAGCCCCCCCCCCAAATAAATAAGCCCAGGACTCCCCCCCCAAATAAAAAAGGTCCCTTTAGACCCCCAATTCCCCCTCACAACTGGGCTCCTGAGCCCCCACCCCCTAAAAGGGCTCTTGACGCCCACCCTAAAAACAGGGTCAGGACCCCTAAAATGGGTGCTGAGCCCCCCAATAAATAAGCCCAGGACCCCCAAATAAAAAGGTCCTTTGGAGCCCCCAATTCCCCCTCCCCACAACTGGGCTCCTGAGCCCCACCCCCTAACGGGGTCCTGAGCCCCCGCCCCTCAAAAAAGGGTCAGGACCCCCTAAAAGGGGCTCCTGAGCCCCCCAAATAAATAAGCCCAGGACCCCCAAATAAAAAGGTCCCTTGGCCCCCCAATTCCCCCTCCCCACAACTGGGCTCCTGAGCCCCCCCACCCCCTAAAAAGGGGGTGTTGAGCCCCCCCACCCCAAAAAGAGGGTCAGGACCCCCCTAAAGAGGGGCTCAAAGCCCCCCCCAAATAAATAAGCCCAGGACCCCCCCCAAAAGAAAAGGTCCCTTGAACCCCCCCCCCCCAAACTCCCCCTCCCCACAACTGGGCTCCTGAGCCCCCCCACCCCCTAAAAAGGGGGCTCTTGACGCCCCCCCACCCTAAAAACAGGGTCAAGACCCCCCTCAAAATGGGGTGCTGAGCCCCCCCCCAAATAAATAAGCCCAGGACCCCCCCCCCAAATAAAAAAGGTCCCTTTAGACCCCCCCCCAATTCCCTCTCCCCACAACTGGGCTCCTGAGCCCCCCCACCCCCCTAAAAACGGGGTCCTGAGCCCCCCCCCTTCCTTCCAGCACCCCCAAAACGGGGTCACCCCCCCCTCAAACCTTCTCCTTTTTGCCCCCCCCCCCAAAAAACCCAAACCCTTGGGGTCCCCCCCCAGGGGGGGGGTTGACCTCTCTCCCTTCCTCTCCCACAGACGTTTGTAGCCACCCTGGCTCAGGGGATGAACCTCCACCCGTCGCTAGAAAATGTAAATATCCTCCCCCCCCCACGAAGAAAAAGACCCCCAGGACCCCCCCTCAAATTAAAAACCCCCCCAAATTAAAAAAAAAAACCTTCCCCCCCCCTTTTTATTTTTTTTTTGCAGCCCTGTGGACCACGGGGAGGAAAACTCAGGGAGAAAAAGAGGGGGGGGGTTGTGTTTTATGGGGGTTTTTTTTAAGGGGGGGGGTGTTGGGATTTTGGGGGGGGGTCTCTCATGTGTGTGTGTCCCCCCCCCTTTAATTTGGGGGTTTTTTTTTCCAGGTTTCCTGCCCCCCCGGGGAGAGCAGCACCAAACCCTCAGCTGAGGAAATGACCTCCAAGGATTATTACTTCGACTCCTACGCCCACTTTGGCATCCACGAGGTGGGGCCCCCCCCAAAAAAAATCACCAGGACCCCCCCCTGAGTCTGGGGACCCCGGGGGGGGCACATTTGGGGGGGGTCTCCCCTATTTGGGGGGGGGTCTCCCCTTATTCTAGCTCCTAGAAGGGTTGGGAGTGAGGTTGGGGTCTCCCCCCCCCCTTCAAAATCCTCTCCCCCCCCTCAATCTTTATTGCCCCCCCCCCCCAAAAAAAACCCCCAGGGACCCCCCTGAGTCTCAGGACCCCGGGGGGGGCACATTTGGGGGGGGTCTCCCCTATTTTGGGGGGGGTCTCCCCTTATTTTAGCTCCTAGAAGGGTTGGGAGTGAGGTTGGGGTCTCCCTCTCTCCTCTAGTTTTGCCCCCCCCCCTTCAAGATTCTCTCCCCCCCCTCAATCTTTATTGCCCCCCCCCAAAAAAAACCCCCAGGGACCCCCCTGAGTCTCAGGAACCCGGGGGGGCACATTTGGGGGGGGTCTCCCCTATTTTGGGGGGGGTCTCCCCTTATTCTAGCTCCTAGAAGGGTTGGGAGTGAGGTTGGGGTCTCCCCCCCCTTCTAATTTTGTCCCCCCTCCTCTCAATCTTTATTGCCCCCCCCCCAAAAAAAAACCCCAGGGACCCCCCTGAGTCTCAGGACCCCGGGGGGGGCACATTTGGGGGGGGTCTCCCCTATTTTGGGGGGGGGTCTCCCCTTATTTTAGCTCCTAGAAGGGTTGGGAGTGAGGTTGGGGTCTCCCTCTCTCCTCTAGTTTTGTCCCCCCCCCTTCAAGATCCTCTCCCCCCCCTCAATCTTTATTGCCCCCCCCCAAAAAAAAGCCCCAGGGACCCCCCTGAGTCTCAGGACCCCGGGGGGGGCACATTTGGGGGGGGTCTCCCCTATTTGGGGGGGGGTCTCCCCTTATTTTAGCTCCTAGAGGGGTTGGGAGTGAGGTTGGGGTCTCCCCCCCCCTTCAAGATCCTCTCCCCCTCAATCTTTATCCCCCAAAAAAACCCCCCAGGGACCCCCCTGAGTCTCAGGACCCCGGGGGGGGCACATTTGGGGGGGGTCTCCCCTATCTGGGGGGGGGTTCCCCTTATTCTAGCTCCTAGAGGGGTTGGGAGTGAGGTTGGGGTCTCCTCCCCCCCTTCAAAATCCTCTCCCCCCCCTCAATCTTTATTGCCCCCCCCCAAAAAAAAGCCCCAGGGACCCCCCTGAGTCTCAGGACCCCGGGGGGGGCACATTTGGGGGGGGTCTCCCCTATTTTGGGGGGGGTCTCCCCTTATTTTAGCTCCTAGAAGGGTTGGGAGTGAGGTTGGGGTCTCCCCCCCCCTTCTAATTTTATCCCCCCTCCTCTCAATCTTTATTGCCCCCCCCCCAAAAAAAACCCCCAGGGACCCCCCTGAGTCTCAGGACCCTGGGGCACATTTGGGGGGGGTCTTCCTATTTTGGGGGTCTCCCCTTATTCTAGCTCCTAGAGGGGTTGGGAGTAGGTTGGGTCTCCCCTTCAGATCCTCCCCCTCAATCTTTATTGCCCCCCCCCAAAAAAAAACTCCCAGGGACCCCCCTGAGTCTCAGGACCCCGGGGGGGGCACATTTGGGGGGGGTCTCCCCTTATTCTAGCTCCTAGAGGGGTTGGGAGTGAGGTTGGGGTCTCCCCCCCCCCTTCAAGATCCTCTCCCCCCCCCTCAATCTTTATTGCCCCCCCCCAAAAAAAACCCCCAGGGACCCCCCTGAGTCTGGGGAGCCCGGGGGGGGCACATTTGGGGGGGGGTCTCCCCAATTTTGGGGGGGGTTCCCCTTATTCTAGCTCCTAGAGGGGTTGGGAGTGAGGTTGGGGTCTCCCTCTCTCCTCTAGTTTTGTCCCCCCTTCAAAATCCTCTCCCCCCCTCAATCTTTATTGCCCCCAAAAAAAAACCCCAGGGACCCCCTGAGTCTCAGGACCCCGGGGGCACATTTGGGGGTCTCCCCTATTTTGGGGGGTCTCCCCTTATTTTAGCTCCTGGGGTTGGGGTGAGGTTGGGGTCTCCCCCCCAAAAAAAAAAAAAAAAAAAAGAGGGGGTTTGGGGGTGTCAGGGTCTATTTTTGGGGGGGTTTGGGGTATTTTTGGGGGTGTCAGGGTCTGGTTTTGGGGTCCCCCCAGGAGATGCTGAAGGATGAGGGGGATTTGGGGGAGATTTGGGGGTTTTTGGGCTGTCAGGGTCTGGTTTTGGGGTGTGTTTGGGGGTTTTGGGGTGTGTTAGGGGGTTTTGGGGTATATCTGGGGGGGTTTGGGGTATTTTTGGGGGTGTCAGGGTCTATTTTTGGGGTCCCCCCCCAGGAGATGCTGAAGGACGAGGTGCGGACCCTGACCTACCGCAACTCCATGTTCCACAACAGGCACCTCTTCAAGGACAAGGTGGGGCTGCTTCCTCTTCCTCTTCCCCTTCCTCTTCCCCTTCCCTTTTCCCTTCCCCTTTTCCCTTCCCCTTCCCTTTCCCCTTCCCCATTTACCCTTCCCCTTCCTTTTTCCTTCCCCTTTTCCCTTTCCCCTTCCCTTTTCCCCTTCCCTTTTCCCCTTCCCTTTTCCCCTTTCCTTTTCCCTTCCCTTTCCCCTTCCCTTTCCCCTTCCCTTTTCCCTTCCCCTTTTCCCTTCCCCTTTCCCTTCCTCTTCCCCTTCCCTCTTTCCCTTCCCTCTTCCCCTTCCCTCTTCCCCTTCCCCTTCCCTCTTCCTCCCCCCTTCCTCCCCCCTTCCTCCCCCCTTCCTCCCCTCTTCTTCCCCTCTTCCTCCCCTCTTCCTCCCCTCTTCCTCCCCTCTTCCTCCCCTCTTCCTCCCCTCTTCCTCCCCTCTTCCTCCCCTCTTCCTCCCCTCTTCCTCCCCTCTTCCTCCCCTCTTCCTCCCCTCTTCCTCCCCTCTTCCTCCCCTCTTCCTCCCCTCTTCCTCCTCTCTTCCTCCCCTCTTCCTCCCCTCTTCCTCCTCCTTTCCTCCTCCTTTCCTCCTCCTTTCCTCCTCCCTTCCTCCTCCCTTCCTCCTCCTTTCCTCCTCCCTTCCTCCTCCTTTCCTCCTCCTTTCCTCCTCCTTTCCTCCTCCTTTCCTCCTCCTTTCCTCCTCCTTTCCTCCTCCTTTCCTCCTCCTTTCCTCCTCCTTTCCTCCCCCTTTCCTCCCCCTTTCCTCCCCCTTTCCTCCCCCTTTCCTCCCCCTTTCCTCCCCCTTTCCTCCCCCTTTCCTCCTCCTTTCCTCCCCCTTTCCTCCCCCTTTCCTCCTCCCTTCCTCCTCCTTCCTCCCCTTTCCTCCCCCTTTCCTCCCCCTTTCCTCCCCCTTTTCCTCCCCCTTTTCCTCCCCCTTTCCTCCCCCTTTCCTCCCCCTTTCCTCCCCCTTTCCTCCCCCTTTCCTCCCCCTTTCCTCCCCCTTTCCTCCCCCTTTCCTCCCCCTTTCCTCCCCCTTTCCTCCCCCTTTCCTCCTCCTTTCCTCCTCCTTTCCTCCTCCTTTCCTCCTCCTTTCCTCCTCCCTTCCTCCTCCTTTCCTCCCCCTTTCCTCCTCCTTTCCTCCCCCTTTCCTCCTCCCTTCCTCCTCCCTTCCTCCTCCCTTCCCTCCCTCCTTCCTCCTCCCTTCCTCCCCTCTTCCTCCCCCTTTCCTCCCCCTTTCCTCCTCCTTTCCTCCCCCTTTCCTCCCCCTTTCCTCCCCCCTTCCTCATCATTTCCTCATCACTTCCTCATCACTTCCTCATCACTTCCTCATCACTTCCTCCCCATTTCCTCTCCCCAGGTGGTTCTGGATGTGGGAAGTGGCACTGGGATCCTCTGCATGTTCGCTGCCAAAGCCGGAGCCCGCAAAGTCATTGGGGTGAGAGGGGGATTTGGGGTCCCCCTGGGGGGCTGGGGGGGTCCAGGGGGGGATTTGGGCCCCCCCAGGAGGATTTTGGGGCCCCCCAGGTGGTTTTAGGGCCCCCTGAAGGAGATTTGGGAGAGTTGGGGTGGGGGGGAAGTTTTGGGGGCTCTGCAGGGGGGGTTTGGGGGCTCTGGGGGATTTGAGGGTACCCTGGGGGTTTTGGGGTCCCCTTGGGGGGGTTATTTGGGGTCCCCCCACCCCAATTCCTGTGTCCCCCCCCCCCCAGATCGAGTGCTCCAGCATCTCTGACTACGCTGTCAAAATCGTGAAAGCAAACAAGCTGGACCATGGTCTGACCCCCCCCAGACCCCCAATTCCCCCCCCAGACCCCCAATTCCCCCCCCAGACCCCCAATTCCCCCCCCAGACCCCCAACTGCCCCCCCAGACCCCTTTCCCCCCCCCTCAGGACCCCCATTTTCCCCCCAAACCCCATTTCCCCCCTCACCCCTGATTTCTTCTCCCCCAGCCCCGTAACCCCCCCCAATCCCCCCATAACCCCCCCAATCACCCCATAACCCCCCCCAATCCCCCCATAACCCCCCCCAATCACCCCCCAGGACCCCCCCTCACCCCATTACCCCCCCACACCCCCATTTTCCCCCCCCCAGACCCCATTTTCCCCTCTCACCCCCAATCTCTTCTCCCCCAGCCCCATAACCCCCCCCAACCCCCCCATAACCCCCCCAATCACCCCATAACCCCCCCCAATCACCCCCCAGGACCCCCCCATCCCCATTATCCCCCCCCCCAGACCCCATTTTCCCCCTCACCCCCAATCTCTTCTCCCCCAGCCTCATAACTGCCCCCAATCTCCCCATAACCCCCCAACCCCCCATAACCCCCCCCCATAACCCCCAACCCCCTCCACCCCATAACCCCCAATCCAACCAACCCCATAACCCCCAATCACCCCCAGGACCCCCCCACCCCCTTACCCCCCCACACCCCCATTTTCCCCCCCCAGACCCCATTTTCCCCTCTCACCCCCAATTTCTTCTCCCCCAGCCCCATAACCCCCCCAATCCCCCATAACCCCCCCCAATCCCCCCATAACCCCCCCAATCCCCCCATAACCCCCCCAATCACCCCAACCCCCCCCATCACCCCCCCCCTCACCCCATTACCCCCCCACACCCCCATTTTCCCCCCCCCAGACCCCATTTTCCCCCTCACCCCCAATTTCTTCTCCCCCAGCCCCATAACCCCCAACCCCCATAACCCCCAACCCCCATAACCCCCAATCACCCCCATTACCCCCACCCCCATTTTCCCCCAGACCCCATTTTCCCCTCTCACCCCCAATTTCTTCTCCCCCAGCCCCATAACCCCCCCCAATCCCCCCATAACCCCCCCCAATCCCCCCATAACCCCCCCCAATCACCCCCCAGGACCCCCCCTCACCCCCTTAAACCCCACACACCCCCATTTCCCCCCCCCATCCCCACAATCCCCCCCTTGATCCCCAAATCCCCCCCGTTCTCCCCTCGCATCCCTTTTAACTTCCCCCTTTTCACCCCAAGACCCCTCCCCAACCCCACGGGACCCCCCCCCATAATTTTTCCCCCCTTTTTTCCCCCCCCCTCAGTGGTTTCAATCATCAAGGGGAAGGTGGAGGAGGTGGAGCTGCCCGTGGAGAAGGTGGACATCATCATCAGTGAGTGGATGGGCTACTGCCTCTTCTATGAGTCCATGCTCAACACTGTCATCTACGCCCGGGATAAGTGGCTGGTAAAGAGGGGGGGGGCACCCCCAGAACCCCCAAAAACCCCCCCAATTCCCCCCCAAATCCCCAAACCCCTCCTCACCCCCCTGAGCCTCCCACCCACCACTCCCTGTGAGTTGGGAGGCACCAAAACGCCTCAAAACCCCCAAAAAACTCCACAAAAATCCCTCAGACCCCCCCCAAAAAAAAGTTTTGGGGTGTTGGAACCCCCCCAGATTCCCCCGAGTTCCTCCAATTCCCCCCCAAATCCTCCCAGATCCCCCAGTTCCCCCCAGACCCCTCCAGTTCTCTCCCAATTCCCCCCAGATCCCCCCCAGTTCCTCCAGATCCCCCCCAGTTCCTCCAATTCCCCCCCAAATCCTCCCAGATCTCACAAATCCCTCCAGACCCCCCCAATTCTCTCCCAATCCCCCCCAGACCCCCCAACTCCCCCCCAAATCCCCAAACCCCTCCTCACCCCCCTGAGCCTCCCACCCACCACTCCCTATTGAGTTGGGAGGCACCAAAACACCTCAAAACCCCCAAAAAACTCCACAAAAATCCCTCAGACCCCCCCAAAAAAAGGTTTTGGGGTGTTGGAACACCCCCACATCTCCCCCAGTTCCTTCACTACCCCCCCAGACACCCCCCAGTTCCTCCAGTTCCCACCCAGCCTCCCCCAGTTCCTCCAATTCCCCCCCAGATCCTCCCAGATCCCACACATCACCCCCCCAGTTCTCTCCCAGATCCCCCCAGGTCCCCCCCAGTTCCTCCAGTTCTCCCCAGACCCCCCAAAACCCCCCTAATCCCCCCCCCAAATCCCCAAACCCCTCCTCACCCCCCTGCACCTCCCACTCACCACCTCCTGTGGGCTGGGAGGCACCAAAACGCCTCAAAACCCCCCAAAAACTCCACAAAAATCCCTCAGACCCCCCCAAAAAAAGGTTTTGGGGTGTTGGAACCCCCCCAGATTTCCCCCAGTTCCTCCAATTCCCCCCCAAATCCTCCCAGATCCCCCAGTTCCCCCCAGACCCCTCCAGTTCTCCCCCAATTCCCCCCAGATCCCCCAATTCCCCCCAGATCCCCCCCAGTTCCCCCCAGATCCCCCCAATTCTCTCCCAATCCCCCCAAGATCCCCCCAAAAAACCCCAAGTCCCCCCAAGTCCCCCCAAATCCTCCCCAGTTCCCCCCAAATCCCCCCAGTTCCCCCCAATCCCCCCCAGATCCCCCCAATTCCCCCCCAGATCCCCCCAAGTCCCCCCAAATCCCCCCAATTTACCCCCAACTCCCCCCCAAATCTCCCCCAGTTCCCCCCAACTCCCCCCCAAATCCCCCCAATTCCTCCCCAGATCCCCCCAGTTCCCCCCAACTCCCCCCTAGATCCCCCCAAATCCCAATTACCCCCAACTCCCCCCCAGTTCCCCCCAAATCCCCCCAGATCCCCAAGTCCCCCAAATCCCCAATTTCCCCCAACCCCCCAGTTCCCCCAAATCCCCAGATCCCCCAGTTCCCCCCAGACCCCTCCAAACCCCCAAACCACCCCCCCCCTGTGCCCCCAGATCCCCCCAGCCCCCCAGTTCCCCAAACCCCCAGTTCCCCCAATTCCCCCAGTTCCCCAATAGATCCCCAAATCCCCAGCTCCAAATCCAATCCCCAATTCCCCCCAGATCCCCAGTTCCCCAATTCCCTAGATCCCCCAAATCCCAATTACCCCAACTCCCCAGTTCCCCCCAAATCCCCCCAGTCCCCCAGATCCCCCCCAGTTCCCCCCCAGTTCCCCCCCAGTCCCCCCCAAATCCCCCCAGATCCTCCCAGATCCTCCCCAGACCCCCAATTCCCCTCAAATCTCCCCCAGATCCCCCCAAAACCCCCCCAAATCCCCCCAATTCCTCCCCAGATCCCCCCAGTTCCCCCCAATTCCCCCCCAGATCCCCAAATCCCAATTTACCCCAACTCCCCCCAGTTCCCCAGATTCCCCCAAGATCCCCCAAGTCCCCCCAAATCCCCAATTGCCCCCAACTCCCCCAGTTCCCCAGTTCCCCAGACCCCCCGTCCCCCAGTTCCCCAATCCCCAGTTCCCCCAAATCCCCAGTTCCCCCAATTCCCCAGATCCCCAAATCAATCCCAACCCCCAAGTCTCCCCGGTTCCCCAACTCCCCAGTTCCCCAGATCCCAAATCCCCCCAGATCCCCCCAGTTCCCCCCAGTTCCCCTCCAGTCCCCCCCAGTTCCCCCCAAATCCCCTCAACTCCCCCCCAGATCCTCCCAGATCCTCCCCAGACCCCCAATTCCCCTCAAATCTCCCCCAGATCCCCCCAAACCCCCCCCAGATCCCCCCAATTCCCCCCCCAAAATCCCCCTCCCCACCCTTCCCCTTCATCTCCATCCCCCCCCAGCAGCTTCTCAGAGCTGGAATCCCCCCAGACCCCCCCCCAAATCCCTCTGCCCCCTCTGGGGAGGTTTTTGGGGACCCTCCTGGCCAGGCTGAGCCCCCCACCCCCCAATATCTTGTCCCCCCCAGACCCCTGATGGCCTCATCTTCCCTGACCGGGCCACTCTCTACGTGACAGCCATCGAGGACAGGCAGTACAAGGACTACAAAATCCACTGTGAGTGGGGGCAAAAAACCCCCAAAATACCCCAAAAACCCCAAAAAAGGCTCCAAAATGACCCTAAAACTCTTCAGGTGCCCCAAAACCAAGAGAAACAGCCCCAAAAAGCACCCAAACTGAGGTCAGACAGCCCAAAGCCAAGAGAAATAGGCTCAAAATGACTTCAAACTCACCCCAAGTGGCTCAAAAGATCCAAGAACCAACAGAAATAGACCCAAAATGCCCCAAAATTGACTCAAATCACCCCAGAAATGGTCCTAAAATACTCAAGTGGCCCAAAACACCCCAAAACCAACAGGAATGCTCACAAAATGCCCCCCAAACCCCCCAGAAACTCCTCAAACCTGACCAGAAACGTCCCCAAAAGGAGCTGGAAAATCCCCAGAACTCACCCAGACCCCAAATCACCAGAAATTGTTTTAAAATTCCCCAAATTCCCCTAAAATGCCCCAAAATTGCCCAGAAATGTGTTGGTCTCCCTCAACCAACCCCAGATCTTCTCCAGAGTGCCCCAGACCCCCTAAAAATACCCCAAAATGACCAGAAATGTCCCCAAAATGGTCTCTCACATACTCTGCACCCACCCAGACCCCAAATCACCAGAAATTGTTTTAAAATTCCCCAAATTCCCCTAAAATGCCCCAAAATTGCCCAGAAATCTCTTGCTCTCCCTCAACCAACCCCAGATCTTCTCCAGAGTGCCCCAGATCCCCTAAAAATACCCCAAAATGACCAGAAATGTCCCCAAAATGGTCTCTCACATACCCTGCACCCACCCAGACCCCAAATCACCAGAAATTGTTTAAAAATTCCCCAAATTCCCCTAAAATGCCCCAAAATTGCCCAGAAATCTCTTGCTCTCCCTAAACCAACCCAAAATCTTCTCCAGAGTGCCCCAGACCCCCTAATAATGCCCCAAAATGACCAGAAACGTCCCCAAAATGGTCTCTCACATACCCTGCACCCACCCAGACCCCAAATCACCAGAAATTGTTTAAAAATTCCCCAAATTCCCCTAAAATGCCCCAAAATTGCCCAGAAATCCCTCAACCGACCCTAAATCTTCTCCAGAGCCCCCCAGAGCTTCCCCCAAAGAACCCCCCCAAAACCTGACTAGAACCCCCCCCAAAAGGGTCTCAAAAATCCCCTGAGCTTCCCCAGAACCCCAAAATCCTGGGAAATTGCCCCAAAATCCCTCCCTGCAGGGTGGGAGAACGTTTACGGCTTCGACATGTCCTGCATCAAGGACGTGGCCATCAAGGAGCCCCTGGTGGACGTGGTGGACCCCAAGCAGCTGGTGACCAACGCCTGCCTCATCAAGGTGGGTTTGGGGGGTCCCCGATATCGGGGGGAGGGGGTTTTGGGGTCCCCCTGACCCCCCCTTTCTCCCCCTTTGATGGTTTTGGGGTCACTTGAGGTGTTTTTGGGTGCTCCCCGGTGCTTTCGGGGCTCCTCTGTCCCTGGGGCTCTTTTAGGGTTCCCTCCAGGGCTGTTTTGGGGTTCCCCTTGGGAAGTTTTGGGGTCCCCCCAGCCTCCCCCACCCCGGGGAAGTTTTGGGGTCCCCCTGACCCCCCTCTTTCCCCCCCCTTTGATGGTTTTGGGGTCACTTGAGGTGGTTTTGGGTGCTTCCCGGTGCTTTCAGGGCTCCTCTGTCCCTGGGGCTCTTTTAGGGTTCCCTCCAGGGCTGTTTTGGGGTTCCCCCTGGACAGTTTTGGGGTTCCCTTGACACCCCCCACCCCGGGGAAGTTTTAGGGTCCCCCTGACCCCCCCTTTCTCCCCTTTGATGGTTTTGGGGTCACTTGAGGTGTTTTTGGTGCTTCCCGGTGCTTTCAGGGCTCCTCTGTCCCTGGGGCTCTCTTAGGGTTCCCTCCAGGGCTGTTTTGGGGTTCCTCCTGGGGCAGTTTTGGGGTCCCTCTGACACCCCCCACCCTGGGGAAGTTTTGGGGTCCCCCTGACCCCCCCTTTCTCCCCCTTTGATGGTTTTGGGGTCACTTGAGGTGTTTTTGGTGCTTCCCGGTGCTTTCAGGGCTCCTCTGTCCCTGGGGCTCTTTTGGGGTTCCTCCAGGGGCAGTTTTGGGGTTCCCCCTGGGAAGTTTTGGGGTCCCCCCAGCCTCCCCCACCCCGGGGAAGTTTTGGGGTGCTCCTGACCCCCCTTTCTTCCCCCCTCGACGTTTTTGGGGTCACTTGAGGTGTTTTTGGGTGCTTCCCGGTGCTTTCGGGGCTCCTCTGTCTCTGGGGCTCTTTTAGGGTTCCCTCCAGGGCTGTTTTGGGGTTCCCCCTGGACAGTTTTGGGGTCCCTCTGACACCCCCCACCCTGGGGAAGTTTTGGGGTCCCCCTGACCCCCCTTTTTCCCCCCCCCTCGATGTTTTTGGGGTCACTTGAGGTGTTTTTGGGTGCTTCCCGGTGCTTTCGGGGCTCCTCTGTCCCTGGGGCTCTCTTAGGGTTCCCTCCAGGGCTGTTTTGGGGTTCACCCTGGACAGTTTTGGGGTTCCCTCTGACACCCCCCACCCCAGGGAAGTTTTGGGGTCCCCCTGACCCCCCTTTTTCCCCCCCTCGATGTTTTTGGGGTCACTTGAGGTGTTTTTGGGTGCTTCCCGGTGCTTTCGGGGCTCCTGTCTCTGGGGCTCTTTTAGGGTTCCCTCCAGGGCTGTTTTGGGGTTCACCCTGGACAGTTTTGGGGTCCCCCCAGCCTCCCCCACCTCAGGGAAGTTTTGGGGTCCCCCTGACCCCCCTTTCTCCCCTTTTGATGTTTTTGGGCTCACTTGAGGTGTTTTTGGGTGCTTCCTGGTGCTTTCAGGGCTCCTCTGTCCCTGGGGCTCTTTTGGGGTTCCTCCAGGGGCAGTTTTGGGGTTCCCCCTGGGAAGTTTTGGGGTCCCCCCAGCCTCCCCCACCCCGGGGAAGTTTTGGGGTCCCCCTGATCCCCCTTTCTTCCCCCCTCGACGTTTTTGGGGTCACTTGAGGTGTTTTTGGGTGCTTCCCAGTGCTTTCGGGGCTCCTCTGTCCCTGGGGCTCTTTTGGGGTTCCTCCAGGGGCAGTTTTGGGGTTCCCCCCGGGGCAGTTTTGGGGTCCCCCCAGCCTCCCCCACCCCAGGGAAGTTTTGGGGTCCCCCTGATCCCCCCATTTTTTCTCCCACCCCCCCCAGGAGATGTTTTTGGGGTCTCTGCTTTGTTCAGGAGGTGTTTTCAGGTGCTTCCTGGTGTTTTGGGGACTCCTCTGTCCCTGGGGCTCTTTTGGGGTTCCCCCTGGGGCAGTTTTGGGGTCCCCCCAACCTCTCCCACCCCGGGGAAGTTTTGGGGTCCCCCTGACCCCCCTTTTTCCCCCTTTGATGTTTTTGGGGTCACTTGAGGTGTTTTTGGGTGCTTCCCGGTGCTTTCGGGGCTCCTCTGTCCCTGGGGCTCTTTTAGGGTTCCCTCCAGGGCTGTTTTGGGGTTCCCCCCGGTGCAGTTTTGGGGTCCCCCTCACACCCCCCACCTCAGGGAAGTTTTGGGGTCCCCCTGACCCCCCCTTTCTCCCCCTTTGATGGTTTTGGGGTCACTTGAGGTGTTTTTGGGTGCTTCCCGGTGCTTTCAGGGCTCCTCTGTCCCTGGGGCTCTTTTAGGGTTCCCTCCAGGGGCAGTTTTGGGGTTCCCTTGACACCCCCCACCCCGGGGAAGTTTTGGGGTCCCCCTAACCCCCCCTTTTCTCTCCCCACACCCCCCCAGGAGATGTTTTTGGGGTCTCTGCTCTGTACAGGAGGTGTTTTCAGGTGCTTCCTGGTGTTTTGGGGACTCCTCTGTCCCTGGGGCTCTTTTGGGGTTCCCCGTGGGGCAGTTTTGGGGTCCCCCCAACCTCCCCCACCCCGGGGAAGTTTTGGGGTCCCCCTGACCCCCCCTTTTTCCCCCCCCTTTGATGGTTTTGGGGTCACTTGAGGTGTTTTTGGGTGCTTCCCAGTGTTCTGGGGACTCCTCTGTCCCTGGGGCTCTCTTAGGGTTCCCTCCAGGGCTGTTTTGGGGTTCCCCCTGGGAAGTTTTGGGGTCCCCCCAGCCTCCCCCACCCCGGGGAAGTTTTGGGGTCCCCCTGACCCCCCCTTTTTCCCTCCCCTCGATGTTTTTGGGGTCACTTGAGGTGTTTTTGGGTGCTTCCTGGTGCTTTCAGGGCTCCTCTGTCCCTGGGGCTCTTTTAGGGTTCCCTCCAGGGCTGTTTTGGGGTTCACCCTGGACAGTTTTGGGGTTCCCTTGACACCCCCCACCCCGGGGAAGTTTTGGGGTGCCCCTAACCCCCCCTTTTCTCTCCCCACACCCCCCCCAGGAGATGTTTTTGGGGTGTCTGCTCTGTACAGGAGGTGTTTTCAGGTGCTTCCTGGTGCTTTGGGGACTCCTCTGTCCCTGGGGCTCTTTTGGGGTTCCCCCTGGGGCAGTTTTGGGGTCCCCCCAACCTCCCCCACCCCGGGGAAGTTTTGGGGTGCCCCTGATCCCCCCAATATTGTTTTTCCCCCCCCCAGGAGGTGGATATCTACACGGTGAAGGTGGAGGAGCTGAGCTTCACAGCCCCGTTCTGCCTCCAGGTGAAGCGCAACGATTACGTCCATGCCCTGGTGGCTTATTTCAACATCGAGTTCACCCGGTGCCACAAACGCACAGGATTCTCCACCAGTGAGGAGGGGGGACCCCGAAAATGGGCTGGGGGACCCCAAAAATGGGGTGGGGGACCCTGAAAATGGGGTGGGGGACCCCAAAAATGGGGAGGGAGGCGAAGAAATGAGAGGCGGCAAAAAGGGTGGAAAAAAGGGGGTGGGAGGGAAGGGAAAAGGGGGGGACAGGGATAAAAGGGGGGCAGGGATGAAAGAGGGGGACCCTAAAAATGGAGGGGGGACCCCAAAAATGGAGGGAGGAGCCCAGAAATGGGGGGGGAGTCTACAGAAAAATGATTGGAAAAGAGGGAAGGGGGATGTGAAGTTGGGGAGAAAGGGACGAGGAAAAGAATCGGCAGGATAAAAGGGGGGGGGGGGCACAAAACTGGGCAGAAAAAGGGGGGGGCACCTGAGCTGGGTGTCCCCCTGGTGTCCCCTGATGTCCCCTGATGTCCCCTGATGTCCCCTGATGTCCCCAGGCCCTGAGTCCCCCTACACACACTGGAAGCAGACGGTGTTCTACATGGAGGATTATCTGACTGTCAAGACGGGCGAGGAGATCTTTGGCACCATCACCATGAAGCCCAACGCCAAGAACAACGTGAGCTTGGGGACATTGGGGACACCAGGGGACACTGGGGACACCTGAGAAGCTTGGGGACATGAGGGGACCTTAGGGACATCAGCAGGACCTTGGGGACAGGGGGGGACAGGAGGATGCTCCCATGTTCTGGTGATGTTCACCATCGTCATGAAGCTCAGCACCAAGAACGTTGAGTTCAGGGACCTTGGGGACATCAGGGGGGACACTGGGGACACCCAGGAAGCTTGGGGACATCAGTAGGACTTTGGGGACATCAAGAGACCTTGGGGACATCAGCAGGACCTTGGGGACAGGGAGGGACAGGAGGATGCTCCCATGTTCTGGTGATGTTCACCATCGTCATGAAGCTCAGCACCAAGAACGTTGAGCTCAGGGACCTTGGGGACATCAGGGGGGACACGAGGGGACCTTGGGGACAGCAGGGTCAACAGCAGGGGACACTGGGTACACCAGGGGACCTTGGGGACATCAGCAGGACCTTGGGGACAGGGGGGGGACAGGAGGATGCTCCCATGTTCTGGTGATGTTCACCATCGTCATGAAGCTCAGCACCAAGAACGTTGAGCTCAGGGACCTTGGGGACATCAGGGGGGACACTGGGGACACCCAGGAAGCTTGGGGACACCAGGGGGGACACTGGGGACACCCAGGAAGCTTGGGGACATCAGCAGGGCCTTGGGGACAGGGAGGGACAGGAGGATGCTCCCATGTTCTGGTGATGTTCACCATCGTCATGAAGCTCAGCACCAAGAACGTTGGGCTCAGGGACCTTGGGGACATCAGGGGGGACACTGGGGACACCCAGGAAGCTTGGGGACATCAGTAGGACCTTGGGGACATCAAGAGACCTTGGGGACATCAGCAGGACCTTGGGGATAGGGGGTACAGGAGGATGCTCCCATGTTCTGGTGATGTTCACCATCGTCATGAAGCTCAGCATGAAGAATGTTGAGGACAGGGACCTTGGGGACATCAGGGGGGACACAAGGGGACCTTGGGGACATCAGGAGACCTTGGGGACATTAGGGGGGACACGAGGGGACTTTGGGGACATCAGCAGGGCCTTGGGGACAGGGGGGGACAGGAGGATGCTCCCATGTTCTGGTGATGTTCACCATCGCTCAGCACAGGGACCTTGGGGACATCAGGGTGGACACTGGGGACATGAGGGGACCTTGGGGACATGAGGGGGGACCTTGGGGACATCAGGGGGGACCTTGGGGACACCAGGGGGGACCTTGGGGACATCAGGAGGACCTTGGGGACATCAGGAGGACCTTGGGGACACCTGGGGACAAAGGGGGGCAGGAGGATGCTCCAAGTTCTGGCGCTCTTCCCCATCCCTGGGAAGGGGTTTTGGGATCTCCCTTTGCTTTTGGGGAGGATTCAGGGGGGTCTGGGGGGTCCCTAGGGGGGGGTTGGGGTCCCCCCAGTATTTTGGGGTCCCCCCCCCATTTTGGGGTCCCCTTCCAGTTTGGGGGGGGCTCCCATGGGAATTAGAGGGGGGGTCCCTGGGGGGTTTGCAGGGATCGCTTCACCTCGGGGGTTTCCCTTGGTGTTTTGGGGGGGGTCCTTGGGGGTTTTTGGGGTCCCCCCCGTATTTTGGGGTCCCCCCCTTTTTGGGGTCCCCTCCCTGTTTGGGGGGGGCTCCCATGAGAATTGGGGGGGGCTCCCATGGGGATTAGAGGGGGGGTCCCTGGGGGGTTTGCAGGGGTCGCTTTGCCTGGGGGGGTTCCCTTGGTGTTTTGGGGGTTCCCTTGGGTTTGGGGGGGTCCTTGGGGGTTTTTGGGGTCCCCCCTGTATTTTGGGGTCCCCCCCGTATTTTGGGGTTCCCTCCCTGTTTGGGGGGGGCTCCCATGGGAATTAGAGGGGGGGTCCCTGGGGGGTTTGCAGGGATCGCTTTGCCTGGGGGGGTTCCCTTGGTGTTTTGGGGGTTCCCTTGGGTTTGGGGGGGGTCCTTGGGGGTTTTTGGGGTCCCCCCCGTATTTTGGGGTCCCCCCCTGTTTGGGGTCCCCTTCCAGTTTGGGGGGGGCTCCCATGGGAATCTGAGGGGGGGTTTGCAGGGATTGCTTTGCAGCAGGGGGGTTCCCTTGGTGTTTTGGGGGTTCCCTTGGGTTTGGGGGGGGTCCTTGGGGGTTTTTGGGGTACCCCCCGTATTTTGGGGTCCCCTCCTTTTTGGGGTCCCCCCTTTTTTGGGGTCCCCTTCCAGTTTGGGGGGGGCTCCCATGGGAATTAGAGGGGGGGTCCCTGGGGGGTTTGCAGGGATCGCTTTGCCTGGGGGGGTTCCCTTGGTGTTTTGGGGGTTCCCTTGGGTTTGGGGGGGTCCTTGGGGGTTTTTGGGGTCCCCCCTGTATTTCGGGGTCCCCCCCTTTTTGGGGTCCCCTTCCAGTTTGGGGGGGGCTCCCATGAGAATTGGGGGGGGCTCCCATGGGGATTAGAGGGGGGGTCCCTGGGGGGTTTGCAGGGGTCGCTTCGCCTCAGGGGTTTCCCTTGGTGTTTTGGGGGTTCCCTTGGGTTTGGGGGGGGTCTTTGGGGGTTTTTGGGGTCCCCCCCGTATTTTGGGGTCCCCCCCCTTTTTGGGGTCCCCTCCCTGTTTGGGGGGGGCTCCCATGGGGATTAGAGGGGGGGTCCCTGGGGGGTTTGCAGGGATCGCTTTGCCTGGGGGGGTTCCCTTGGTGTTTTGGGGGTTCCCTTGGGTTTGGGGGGGTTTTTGGGGTCCCCCCCGTATTTTGGGGTCCCCCCCCCATTTTGGGGTCCCCTTCCAGTTTGGGGGGGGCTCCCATGGGAATCTGAGGGGGGGTTTGCAGGGATTGCTTTGCAGCAGGGGGGTTCCCTTGGTGTTTTGGGGGTTCCCTTGGGTTTGGGGGGGGTCCTTGGGGGTTTTTGGGGTCCCCCCTGTATTTTGGGGTCCCCCCCTTTTTGGGGTCCCCTTCCAGTTTGGGGGGGGCTCCCATGGGAATTAGAGGGGGGGTCCCTGGGGGGTTTGCAGGGGTCGCTTCGCCTCGGGGGTTTCCCTTGGTGTTTTGGGGATTCCCTTGGGTTTGGGGGGGGTCCTTGGGGGTTTTTGGGGTCCCCCCTGTATTTCGGGGTCCCCCCCCTTTTTGGGGTCCCCTCCCTGTTTGGGGGGGGCTCCCATGAGAATTGGGGGGGGCTCCCATGGGAATTAGAGGGGGGGTCCCTGGGGGGTTTGCAGGGATCGCTTCGCCTCAGGGGTTTCCCTTGGTGTTTTGGGGGTTCCCTTGGGTTTGGGGGGGTCCTTGGGGGTTTTTGGGGTCCCCCCCATATTTTGGGGTCCCCTCTGACCCCCCCTTTCTGTCCCCCCCCCAGCGTGACCTCGACTTCACCATTGACCTCGACTTCAAGGGGCAGCTCTGTGAACTCTCCTGCTCCACCGATTACCGCATGCGCTAAGGGGGGGTGGGGGACACCCCCAAAACGGGACCCCCCCCAAAAGGGGACACCCCCAAAACGCGACCCCCCCGCCCCCCCCCCAAATGGGACCTCTCGACCCCCAGGGAGGGGTGGCAGCTGTCACCAGGGACCCCCCCTTTGTCCCCAGAAGGGGATTGAACCCCATCCCCCCCCCTCATCCCCATTTAGGGGTCCCCGTTTTCTTTTGGGGGGGTCCCCAAGTCCCTGGGGGGGTCCCCAAGTCCCTGGGGGGTCCCCATTATCCTTAGGGGGGTCCCCAAGTCCCAGGGGGGTCCCCAAGTCCCTGGGGGGGTCCCCATTATCCTTAGGGGGGTCCCCAAGTCCCAGGGGGGTCCCCAAGTCCCTGGGGGGGTCCCCATTATCCTTAGGGGGGTCCCCAAGTCCCAGGGGGTGTCCCAAAGCCCCCGGGGGGGTCCCCAAGCCCCCTGGGGGGTCCCCAAGTCCCTGGGGGGGTCCCCATTATCCTTAGGGGGGTCCCCAAGCCCCCTGGGGGGTCCCCAAGTCCCGGGGGGGGTCCCCATTATCCTTAGGAGGGTCCCCAAGCCCCCGGGGGGGTCCCCGTTATCCTTAGGAGGGTCCCCAAGTCCCTGGGGGGGTCCCTGTTATCCTTAGGGGGATCCCCAAGTCCCAGGGGGGTCCCTAAGTCCCTGGGGGGGTCCCCATTATCCTTAGGGGGGTCCCCAAGCCCCCGGGGGGGGTCCCCATTATCCTTAGGGGGATCCCCAAGTCCCAGGGGGTGTCCCAAAGCCCCCGGGGGGTTCCCCATTATCTTTAGGGGGGTCCCCAAGCCCCCTGGGGGGTCCCCAAGTCCCGGGGGGGGGTCCCCATTATCCTTAGGGGGGGTCCCCAAGTCCCCTGGGGTGGGGGGGGGGGTCCCCATTGTTTTGGGGGGGTTCCCCCTATTTTTGTGCCCCCTCCCCGAATTTTGGGGGGGGTCTTTGTTTTTTTTTTCTTCCAGGGGGGGGTCCCCCAATTTCTTTGGGGTCCCCACTTGGGGGGGGGGGACGGGACGACACCTTTACCTCTTGGGGGGGGGGAAAGAGGGAGGGGTGCCCCCATGGACCTGTTCTTGTGTCATTGTCCCCTAACTTGGGGTTTTTCGGGGGTCCCTACCTCCCCCCCCCATAAATTTTGGGGGTCTCGGTGTTTTTTTGGGGAGGGTCACAGGGGTGTTCCCCCAGTTTCATATATTTTTATATGGGGCATAAACACAACCAGAATGTGGGGGGTGTGTGACGTCATTGGGGGGGTGTGACGTCATTTGTGACGTATTGGCGTCATTGGGGGCACACAGGGGGGGTGTGACCCCCAGGGGTGTCCTTGGTGTCTTTTGGGGAGGGTTTCCCCCACCCCTGGGGGAGGGTCCCTTATTGTCACCTTGGGGGGGTCCCTCTGATGCCCCCCCCCCAGTTGTCACTTGGGGGGGGTCCCTGGGGGTCTTTGTAGTCACCCTGGGGGGGGGCACATGATCCTCCCCCCCCCAATGTCCCCAAGGGGGTCCCTCTAATGCCCCCCCCCCAATTGTCACCTTGGGGGGGTCCCTCTGATGCCCCCCCCCCCAATTGTCACTTGGGGGGGGTCCCTGGGGGTCTTTTTAGTCACCTTGGGGGCCACATGATCCTCCCCCAATGTCCCCAAGGGGGTCCCCAATGTCACCCAGAGCAGTTTTGGGGGGGGGGGGGTGACACCACCACCCCCCCCCCCAGATTCTTTATTCCCTGAGGAGGTGAAACCCCCCCCCAAAATAAACCCCTGAGGGACTTGGGGGTCCTGGGGGGGTCTCAGGGTTTGGGCAGGGGGGGTCTCAGGGGTTTGGGGGGGTCTCAGGGTTTGGGGGGGTCTCAGGGGTTTGGGGGGGGGGGGTCTCAGGGTTTGGGGGGGTCTCAGGGATTTGGGGGGGGCTCAGGGTTTGGGGGGGTCTCGGGTTCTGGGGGGGTCTCAGGGATTTGGGGGGTCTCAGGGATTTGGGGGGTCTCAGGGGTTTGGGGGGCTCTCAGGGGATTGGGGGGGTCTCAGGGGTTTGGGGGGGGTCTTAGGGTTTGGGGGGGTCTCAGGGGTTTGGGGGGGGTCTTAGGGTTTGGGGGGGTCTCAGGGGTTTGGGGGGGGTCTTAGGGTTTGGGGGGGTCTCAGGGGTTTGGGGGGGTCTCAGGGATTTCGAGGGGGTCTCAGGGGGTTGGGGGGGTCTCAGGGGTTTAGGGGGGGGTTCAGGGGTTTGGGGGGGGTCTCAGGGGTTTGGGGGGGGTCTCAGGGGGTTGGGGGGGGGGGTCAGAGTTCGTCGTGTGGCCTCTCCAGGTCCTGCCCGTAGTTGGTGGCCTGGCTACCAACAAAGAGCTCCCAGTGGCCCAAAATCTCCTCCTTGGTCAGGTGACCATCCCCGGGGGGCAGGAGTCACACCCCCACCCCCCCTCAACCCCAGCACCCATGGGTGCTCCCCTCCCCCATTAAAAGCCTCCCAGGGACCCCCATGGGACCCTCACTCCTTTCCCACCCCCCCCTCTAAAGGCACCCATGGGTGGGGGGGACCCTTCTGCCCCCCCCTTAAGGGTCTGGAGCCCCCCAAACCCCCCCCGCCCAGAAGGCACCCATGGGTGGGGGGTACCCCCCTTCCAGGGACCCTCGTGTGGGGGGGGGGGATTGGTGAATTGGGGGGGGGGTTTTGGGGGGAATTGGTGAATGGGGGGGCCTGGGGCTTTGGGGGATTGGGTTGGAGGGGTCTTGGAGGGTGAATGGGTGGGGTGGGAGATGGGTGAGGGGGGGGGTTGGTGAATGGGGGGATCTGAGGGGTTTAATGGGTGGGGGTGGGTTTTGGGGGATTGGGACTGGGGGTCTTGGGGGGGTGAATGGGTGAGATGGGTGAGGGGGTCTTGGGGGATTGGTGAATGGGTGGGGGGGTGAGTGGGGGTGGGAGATGGGTGAAGAGGGGGGGTTGGTGAATGGGGGGGGTCTCAGAGGTTTAATGGGTGGGGGGTGGGCTTTGGGGGGGGATTGGGGCTGGGGGGGTCTTGGGGGGGTGGGTGAGGGGGGGTGGGTTTTGGGGGGGATTGGTGAATGGGGGGGTCTCGGGGGTTTAATGGGTGGGGGGTGAGTTTTGGGGATTGGGGCTGGGGGGTGAATGGGTGGGGTAGGAGATGGGTGAGGGGGTTTGGGGGATTGGTGAATGGGGGTTAATGGGTGGGGGTGAGGCGGGGGTGGGAGATGGGTGAAGGGGGTGGGTTTTGGGATTGGTGAATGGGGGATTGGGGCTGGGGTCTTGGGACTGGGGGTCTTGGGGGGTGAATGGGTGGGAGATGGGTGAGGGGGATTGGTGAATGGGGGATCTGGGGGTTTAATGGGTGGGGGTGGGTTTTGGGGGCTTGGGACTGGGGGTCCCGGGGGTGAATGGGTGGGGGTGGGAGATGGGTTTGGGGGGATTGGTGAATGGGAGGGGATTGGGGCTGGGGGTCTCGGGGGTAATGGGTGGGAGATGGGTGAGATTGGTGAATGGGGGATCTGGGGGGTTTAATGGGTGGGGTGGGTTTTGGGGGGCTTGGGACTGGGGTCGGGGGTGAATGGGGGTGGGAGATGGGTCAGGGGGTTTGGGGGATTGGTGAATGGGGAGGGGATTGGGGCTGGGGGGGTCTCGGGGGGGGTGAATGGGTGGGGGGGTGGGAGATGGGTGAAGGAGGAGGGGGAATCGGGGAGTGGGGAGGGGTCTGGGGGGGAGGTGTGGGGTTTGGGGGGGGGGTTTGGTTATTTGGGGGGGGGGGTCACCTTGTTGCTGTCAGAGTGGTGCAGGAGGTGGGCGGCCTCGACCCCCACCCAATCACTGCTGGGGGGTCTCAGCCAATGCTCCAGCTCCGAGGGGTCCAAGCGCCCGTCCCCGTCCCGGTCCCGACCCCCCCGGAACTGAGCCCGCTCCTCACGAACCCACTCGGGTTCGGGGGTCCCCGGGGACCCCTCGTAGAGCTCAGCTTTATGGGGGGGGAGGGGGGAAAAGGGTCAGGGGGGTGGGGGTCCCATCACAGCCCCCACCCCAAAGAAAATACCCCAAAGAAAGGGGTCGGACCCTCGTAGAGCTCAGCTTTGGGGAATGGGGGTCCCAGGGACCCTGTACAGCTCAGCTTTGGGGAAATGGGGTCCCTGGGGACCCCTCGTAGAGCTCAGCTTTATGGGGGCGGAAAAGGGTCAGGGGGTGGGGGTCCCATCATCCCCCCACCCCAAAAGAAAAAACCCCAAAGAAAGGGGTCTGGGACCCTCGTAGAGCCCCAGCTTTGGGGAAATGGGGTCCCGGGGCCCCTCGTACAGCCTCCACTTTGAAATGGCCCTGGGACCCCTTGTACAGCTCAGCTTTATGGGGGAAAAGGGTCAGGGGGTGGGGGTCCCATCATCCCCCCACCCCAAAAGAAAATACCCCAAAGAAAGGGGTCTTGGGGGACCCCTCGTAGAGCTCAGCTTTGGGGGGGGAAATGGGGGTCCCTGGGGACCCCTTGTACAGCTCAGCTTTATGGGGGGCAAAGGGGAAAGGGGGTGGGGTCCCATCATCCCCCCACCCCAAAGAAAATACCCCAAAGAAAGGGGTCTGGGGGACCCCTCGTAGAGCTCAGCTTTGGGGGGGGGGAAATGGGGGTCCCCGGGGACCCCGTGTACAGCTCAGCTTTATGGGGGGGGGGGGGGTCCCATCACCCCCCACCCCAAAGAAAATACCCCAAAGAAGGGGTCTGGGGACCTCGTAGAGCTCAGCTGGGGGGAAATGGGGGTCCCTGGGACCCCTTGTACAGCTCAGCTTTATGGGGGCAAGGGAAAGGGGTGGGGGTCCCATCATCCCCCCACCCCAAAGAAAATACCCCAAAGAAAGGGGTCTGGGGGACCCCTCGTAGAGCTCAACTTTGGGGAATGGGGTCCCCGGGGACCCCGTGTACAGCTCAGCTTATGGGGGGGGGGGGGGTCCCATCACAGCCCCCACCCCAAAGAAAATACCCCACAAAAGGCCTGGGGGACCCTCGCTACAGCTCAGCTTTGGGAAATGGGGTCCTGGGACCCTGTACAGCTCAGCTTTATGGGGGAAAAGGGTCAGGAGGGTGGGGGTCCCATCATCCCCCCACCCCAAAGAAAATACCCCAATAAAAGGGGTCTGGGGACCCTCGTAGAGCTCAGCTTTGGGAAATGGGGGTCCCTGGGGACCCCTTGTACAGCTCAGCTTTATGGGGGAAGGAGGAGGGTGGGGGTCCCATCACAGCCTCAAAAAAAAAAAGGGCCCCAAGGGGTCGTCCCCCAAATAAAGTACCCAGGTAACCCCAAAAAAAAAAAAAAGGACCCAATCCGGGGATTTACCCCAAAAGGACCTGTGTGTCTCCAAAAGAAAAGGGACCCAATCCGGGTGATTTCACCCCAAAAAGGGACCCAGGTGTCTCCCCCCCCCCCCCCCAAAAGAAAAGGGACCCAATCCAGGTGATCTCACCCCAAAAAGGGACCCCGGGGGTTTTGTCCCCCCCCCAAAAAAAAACCACAACAAAAAGGGACCCAATCCGGGTGATTTCACCCCAAAAAGGGACCCAGATATCTCCCCCCCCCCCCCAAAAAGAAAAGGGACCCAATCCGGGTGATTTCACCCCAAAAAGGCCCCGGGGGGGTCGTTTCCCCCCTCCCTCAGGGGTTTTTGTTTTGGGGGGGGGTCTCACCGATGTATTCCTCGAGCTGAACGAACCCATCCCGGTCCCGGTCCAAATCCTCCAACGTCTCCTGGGGAAGGGGGGGGGGGAACCACATGAAACCCCCTTCTCCCACCCCTCAGGGGGGGTCCCAGACACTGGGGGGGGGGGGGTTTAATTTGGGGGGGGGGTTCGGACCGTGACCAGCACCCCCCGCATGTGCTCGAAGTCCTCGGGGTGGAGGAAAGCGGCGAATTCGGTTCTGGTGGCTCCGTCCCCGTCCGGGTCGGCGTTTCGGAACCGCCGCTGATCCCGGGCCAGAAGGTCCCGGTACCGCCCCGCATGCTGCGTCCCCCCAAAATCATCCTCTGGGGAAAGGGGGGGGGGTCAAGAGGTTCCGAGGACCCAAAATGGACCCAGGAGATCCCCAGAACCCCTCCCAAAATGGACCCAGAACCTCCCCAAAATGGACCCAGGAGACACCCCCAAAAAACCCAAAATGGACCCAGGAGACCCCCCCAGAACCTCCCCCAAATGGATCCAGGGTCTGGGGACCCCCCCCAAAAAACCCAAAAAAGGGACCAAGGGTTCTGAGAACCCCCAAAAAACCCAAAATGGACCCAGGAGACCCCCCAGAACCTCCCCAAAATGGATCCAGGGTCTGGGGATCCCCAAAATGGACCCAGAAGACCCCCAGAACCTCCCCAAAATGGATCCAGGGTCTGGGGATCCCCAAAATGGACCCAGAAGACCCCCAGAACCTCCCCAAAATGAACCCAAAGCTCCGAGGACCCCAAAAAAGCCCTAAATGGACCCAGAGCCTCCCTCAAATGGACCCAGGAGACACCCCCAAAACCCAAAATGGACTCAGGAGACCCCCAGAACCTCCCCAGAATGGATCCAGGAGACCCCCACCCCCCCCCCCCAAAATGGACCCAGGGTTCCGGGGACCCCAAAAAACCCAAATGGACCCAGGAGACCCCCAGAACCTCCCCCAAAATGGACCCAAAGCTCCAGGGACCCCCAAAAAGCCCCAAATGGACCCAGAACCTCCCTCAAATGGACCCAGGAGACACCCATTCCCCCCCCCCAAAATGGACCCAGGGTTCTGGGGACCCCCAAAAACCCAAAATGGACCCAGGAGACCCCCAGAACCTCCCCAGAATGGACCCAGGAGACCCCCAGGCTCCCCCCCAAAATGGACCCAGGGTTCCAAGGACCCCAAAAACCCAAAATGGACCCAGGAGACCCCCAGAACCTCCCCAAAATGGACCCAGGAGATGCCCAGAATGGATCCAGGAGACCCCCACCCCCCCTCCAAAATGGACCCAGGGTTCCAAGGACCCCAAAAACCCAAAATGGACCCAGGAGACCCCCAGAACCTCCCCAAAATGAACCCAAAGCTCCGAGGACCCCAAAAAAGCCCCAAATGGACCCAGAACCTCCCTCAAATGGACCCAGGAGACACCCCCAAAACCCAAAATGGACCCAGGAGCCCCCCAGAACCTCCCCAAAATGGACCCAGGAGTCCCAAAAAGAGACCAAGGGGTCCGGGAGACCCCCCCCAAAACCCCAAAACTGGACCCAGGGGTCCGGGGACCCCCAAAAAACCCAAATGGACCCAGGAGACCCCCAGAACCTCCCCAAAATGGACCCAAAGCTCTGGGGACCCCCAAAAAAGCCCCAAATGGACCCAGAACCTCCCTCAAATGGACCCAGGAGACACCCAGGTCTCCCCCCAAAATGAACCCAAGGCTCTGGGGACCCCAAAAACCCAAAATGGACCCAGGAGACCCCCAGAACCTCCCCAGAATGGACCCAGGAGACCCCCACCCCCCCTCCAAAATGGACCCAGGGTTCCAAGGACCCCAAAAACCCAAAATGGACCCAGGAGACCCCCAGAACCTCCCCCAAAATGAACCCAAAGCTCCGGGGACCCCAAAAAAGCCCCAAATGGACCCAGAACCTCCCTCAAATGGACCCAGGAGACACCCCCAAAACCCAAAATGGACCCAGGAGACCCCCAGAACCTCCCTCAAATGGACCCAGGAGACACCCAGGTCCCCCCCCAAAATGGACCCAAGGCTCTGGGGACCCCAAAAACCCCAAAGTGGACCCAGAAGACCCTCAGAACCTCTCCCAAAATGGACCCAAAGCTCCAGGGACCCCCAAAAAAAACCCAAATGGACCCAGAACCTCCCTCAAATGGACCCAGGAGTCCCAAAAAGAGACCAAGGGGTCCGGGAGACCCCCCCAAAACCCCAAAACTGGACCCAGGGGTCCGGGGACCCCCAAAAAACCCAAATGGACCCAGGAGACCCCCAGAACCTCCCCAAAATGGACCCAAAGCTCCGAGGACCCCAAAAAAGCCCTAAATGGACCCAGAACCTCCCTCAAATGGACCCAGGAGACACCCCCAAAACCCAAAATGGACCCAGGAGACCCCCCAGAACCTCCCCAGAATGGACCCAGGAGACCCCCAGAACCTCCCCAAAATGGACCCAGGAGTCCCAAAAAGAGACCAAGGGGTCCAGGAGACCCTCCCCCAAAACCCCAAAATGGACCCAGGGTTCTGGGGACCCCAAAAAACCCAAATGGACCCAGGAGACCCCCAGAACCTCCCCAGAATGGATCCAGGAGACCCCCACCCCCCCCCCAAATGGACCCAGGGTTCCGGGGACCCCAAAAAACCCAAAATGGACCCAGGAGACCCCCCACCCCCCCCCCAAAATGGACCCAGGGTTCCGGGGACCCCCAAAAAACCCAAAGTGGACCCAGAAGACCCCCAGAACCTCTCCCAAAATGGGCCCAGGAGCCCCCCAGAACCTCCCCAAAATGGACCCAAAGCTCCAGGGACCCCCAAAAAAACCCCAAATGGACCCAGAACCTCCCTCAAATGGACCCAGGAGACACCCATCCCCCCCCCAAAAATGGACCCAGGGTTCTGGGGACCCCAAAAAACCCAAAATGGACCCAGGAGACCCCCAGAACCTCCCCAGAATGGATCCAGGAGACCCCCATCCCCCCCCCCAAGTGGACCCAGGGTTCCGGGGACCCCAAAAAACCCAAAATGGGCCCAGGAGCCCCCCAGAACCTCCCCAAAATGGACCCAAGGGTCGGGGGACCCCCAAAAAAACCCCAAATGGACCCAGAACCTCCCTCAAATGGACCCAGGAGTCCCAAAAAGAGACCAAGGGGTCCGGGAGACCCCCCCAAAACCCCAAAACTGGACCCAGGGTTCCGGGGACCCCAAAAACCCAAAATGGACCCAGGAGACCCCCAGAACCTCCCCAGAATGGACCCAGGAGTCCCAAAAAGAGACCAAGGGGTCCGGGAGACCCCCCCAAAACCCCAAAACTGGACCCAGGGGTCCGGGGACCCCCAAAAAACCCAAAATGGACCCAGAAGCCCCCCCAGAACCTCCCCAAAATGGACCCAGGAGATGCCCAGAATGGATCCAGGAGACCCCCACACCCCCCCCAAAATGGACCCAGGGTTCCGGGGACCCCAAAAACCCAAACTGGACCCAGGAGCCCCCCCAGAACCTCCCCAAAATGAACCCAAAGCTCCGAGGACTCCAAAAAAGCCCTAAATGGACCCAGAACCTCCCTCAAATGGACCCAGGAGACACCCCCAAAACCCAAAATGGACCCAGGAGACCCCCAGAACCTCCCCAGAATGGACCCAGGAGTCCTAAAAAGAGACCAAGGGGTCCGGGAGACCCCCCCAAAACCCCAAAACTGGACCCAGGGGTCCGGGGACCCCAAAAGACCCAAATGGACCCAGGAGACCCCCAGAACCTCCCCAGAATGGATCCAGGAGACCCCCACCCCCCCCCAAAATGGACCCAGGGTTCCGGGGACCCCAAAAAACCCAAAATGGACCCAGGAGCCCCCCCAGAACCTCCCCAAAATGGACCCAAGGCTCCGGGGACCCCCAAAAACCCCAAAGTGGACCCAGAAGACCCCCAGAACCTCCCCAAAATGAACCCAAAGCTCCGAGGACCCCAAAAAAGCCCTAAATGGACCCAGAACCTCCCTCAAATGGACCCAGGAGACACCCCCAAAACCCAAAATGGACCCAGGAGACCCCCAGAACCTCCCCCAAAATGGACCCAGGGTTCCAAGGACCCCAAAAACCCAAACCGGACCCAGGAGCCCCCCCAGAACCTCCCCAAAATGGACCCAGGAGATGCCCAGAATGGATCCAGGAGACCCTCACCCCCCCCCCAAAATGGACCCAGGGTTCCGGGGACCCCAAAAACCCCAAAGTGGACCCAGAAGACCCCCAGAACCTCCCCCAAAATGAACCCAAAGCTCCGCGGACCCCAAAAAAGCCCCAAATGGACCC